>CAUYPK010140357.1:0-17923 GCA_963574355.1 Loris lydekkerianus | reverse complement strand
AAGGCCCGGCCTGAAACTGCCTCTACCTAGATACAGCCAATGTGGTACCATGCCACTGGCCCGACCCTGTCACTCACCTCTTCCCCCGCCTTCTTTCCCTGCCCCTTCTCCACAATAAAAAAAAAAAAAAAAAAAAAAATTCTGAGAAAAAAAAAAAAAAAAAAAAAAGAAATGGTTATAAAATTTTTTTTTTAGTTGGAAAATTTAGGTAGATATTTTTTTTGGTGTTGGTAATGCCCAGTGTCTTACTTTCAATGACCATTCAAAGTGTTGAAGCAGGTTCATCTTTTCTTAATGAATGACTTATTTGCATGGAACACCAATCAGAAATGCTAATGTGGAAGCTAACTGGCCTGTTCTTTCTTCAGAGGATGAAAAACTACGTGATGTTTCCATACTGACAAATAACAAGGAACAGCAAATGTTTCTTATTATTGTTGTTGCTGCTATTATTATTATTTTATCATGTTAGATTCATTAACTGACATGTAAAACTCTGCCAGAGGAAATTAGAAGTCTCACATGAGAGAGAGAACATAAGAAGAGGAAGAGACATGTTACTGTTTTATACACATCCAGCACCATGCTGAGAAAGGTGCTTTGATCATTTGGTGCATGATGAATAAACTTGAACCATTGAACCTGAATGGCATTATTTCTAAAGCTTCACAACCAATTAAAAAACAAAACAAAACAAAACACTAACTCTGATATTTAAAAACAATACATAAGATTGACCCCGCCATATGCTTAGAACATAATATCCCAAAGATCGGTGCCTTGGCATTAGTACTTTGCAGGGGAGTGAACTGGAAAAGCCTCAGAACCAAGGTCTTTCTGACCTTTTCTTATGCTCCTCTCTCTCATTCTTTTCTTCGAATGTCATTGAAACCAGAATTCCTCTTTTCCCGGAGGGGTTATGGAAACTAGAACCTCTTTCTTCCAAAGTGAGCCATACAACCTGGAAAAGTCCCTCTCTCGTTTACCCCTGTTCCTTTGAAGAAACTAATTCCAGAGGGGACTGTCCCAAACACAGCAGGGAAGAATGCTACACAGAAAGAAAGAGAACATTGGTGCCAAGGTGTAAAACCTGCAGCCCATGGGCCACATAGAGATTATATAAGCACTATTTTACTTATTTGTGATGTCAGATATCGCAGAAAGTAGGCATGAACCTTTATTTTTCTCATTAGCTTTCATTAGTGTTTGTGTATTCAATGTGTGACTCAAAACAACTCTTGTTCTTCCAATAGGTGGCAGAAAAGAAAAAAGGTTGGATACCCCTGAAACAGTCTATTACCCCGTTCAGGCTATTACCATTAGATCACACCCTTTTCTCTAAATCACATTTCTACACAGCTGTCCATTCTTCATTGAACCCAAACATAAAAGTAGATAGTTTTCCCAGGGTCTTTGGGTCTTCATTTCTGATGGCTGTCACGATTAAATAAATCCACTATGCTTTTCACTTATTAACTTGTCTATTGTTTTGGGCACATCAGCCATGACCCTTATGATGGGTAAGGAAGATAGCACAGTGCTTCACCCCTAGAACTCTATTCACACAACAAACTCTGAAATTAGAAATAAATATGGCTAACAAGAATTAGATACGTAATTATTTCAACAGAGTAGTAATATATTTTCCTTATGGATATCTTAAAATAGATATTCAAAATGAAAATAAATGTATGGATATATTGAATTCTTTTTAGTTGTAGTGTCATCAAAAGTGCCATTGATGACTACTGGCCATTTTTCATGAAGAAGCAGAGCTTATCCCAAGTCTGTGCAAAATGAAACATATGCCATTTTTTTCCTCTAAGACTGGGATAAGGCTATAAATACACACATAATATGGGCTTTTTTTCCCCTCTGAAAATTTGGAGAATATTCTAGTTTTACATGATTATGTTGGCTTTCACTGTTTTCAAAAATTGCATTAGGCCCAAAAGCTCATTCTAATTGGCAGAATTTTAAAAATGATGTTTATGTTTACAGATCCTAATGCTTTTGAGAAAACAGACACTGATTTCCATTTCTTTCGCTTCTCAACACATCATGCTGGTGACAGATGTTTCTGAACTATTTCAGTGTCCCCATCCAAATAGAAAATGCACACTTAATGATACCCATGTGTGCATATTTATAGTTCTAGACAGATCTTCCTATATCTACAAAAAAGGTTGTTCCCCTCGGTAATTATATTCCTATTCAATATTAATGAATTATTGGCAGAAAAGCATCTCTTGTTTATATATGTGCATACAAAAGATCTGTTTTTATACAGTATGATGACTATAGGTACTTATGTTTGCATCAGTGTAAGTGGTCATAGTGGTTTATATAAATCTGTATTTTTTAAAGTCTTAACTTTATATGCTTATTTCAAGGCATATTGTTGAAGTATCATTTATTGTGAGAGAGTAAAAGAAATGCAGCTTAATGTCAGTTCTGCCGTCTTTGACTAATCTGCAAGCCACCCACTTTAATGGCTCTTCATAAATAATTCAAATTTTAATTATGCTGCCAGCCTCTGACCTGAAGACAAATGAAAAAAGAAAAGGAAAAGAATGAATCAGGGAAAGCGTATCAGTTGAATCAAATTGTGCCTCCAGTAAATGACTAGGTGTCTCAAAGCTCCACTCTCCTATACAAGATGCACTTGCTTCCTCATTTATGATGTTTTAAAATAAAATTAGTATCATCAAAGATACAGGACTGATAATAAGTTGTTTACTCTAAAAAGAGACATTCTTGCCCTTTTTTTATAGAATCTATGTATTTGTATCTATCACATTTATGTATATACGCTTATAAGTCAAAATATATCCCTAGGTTATAGTGCGCTCCCCTTCCTAGCTATGTCTCAGTTGTTTCCAATTTCAGGCTCTATCTTCTCTCCTGAAAAGTCACTAGGGTTCATCCTTATATCAGGCATGTTCATATTACTGCAGTGACACATCAGATCTCTGTTATATTAAAAGAAGAACACATAAGACTTCTTCCAAACCCAGGTTTTATAAGTTCTTGTTGGAGGAACTGTTGCCAAATGAATGGCTGGCTGAATAGATTTAGGAAAATCGAACTGCATCTGTCACACAGAACACTGGCCAAGGTAGATCTGACAGGCGATACATGGCTGAGTGATCCCTTCCCACCTAAAAACATCTTTTAATTGCATCAGGTCTCTCAATCCACGGTTGAGCATCTGCTCATTAGAACCAAAGCACTATTTCTCAAATTGAAATGCTAAATCTCACTGTATAATTTTTTCCAAATATTGCCGTACAATTTTCCTAAAGCAGTACAAACTCAGTCATATTTCACGTAGATCTCTGGGGCTAAATCTAAACATGTGCATGTTGAAATTTATCCTCTTATTATATTTTGGGGGGGTGTTTGTATAGTTTTTGTCCTTCAATTTAACAAAGAACACATTTGGATTTCTTTCAAACATCCCCAAATCCTATTTGCAATGTGCTCTTTGATGTATTTGAGGGACCCATATATATAAATATCCAGAAATTGATTTCATTTGCTCTGAGTTCCTTTTCATTTTTGAATACCACCTTTTACAGCAAGCTCTTATAAGAGACTTGGAGAATCTATTAGGCTTTATGCAAAAGTATTATGTAGCAGTCTTAAGGTTGTATTTATTCTAAAACCACATCTTATTCTTGAATCACCTGCCATTATAAGCAGCCCATTTCTCATTATACTTTCAATTTTTGATTTTCAATCATTCTATTTTCTTTCCCTCTTATCCAGGACTGACTTGTGAGAAACAGTATAGAATCTTACAGCTATATTTTTGAAAACACATAGAAATATATTCTAATTCATTCAATCATCTATTTGATCAACAAGGTGGCACATTTATTTGTGCATGTATGCATCTTATGTACCATTTATTATAAAATTATATGAAGACAGTCTTCAGGAGTCATTTAATTGCCTTGAAAAAAGCCACAAAAGCATTTTTATTTAATAAACCAATATGGAAGATGAAAGAGAAATTGCTTGGCCTTTAGATAATAATTAGGTGCATTTCCTTTGTCTATTTGGAATTCAAGTTTTGATTTAAGATTTCTAAGTGCAGCGTACACTGGTTATCAGAGGACAGACTCCTTCATAGGTCACTGCTGATATGACTACAACACACTTGTGTTTCTACCAATGTAAATAAGAATATGCCTCTCCAAACACTCTGACATTTCTAAAAACATTGTATGAAAATGTGACCTTATCATAATTTACATGTAAAATAAATCATAACAGTTATAGAAATCAACTAATCAGAAGCATTTTATGAAAGCCCACATATAGCAGGGAACTTCCCATTAGAAGTCTACTGGCAGAAATGGTCTTCTGCTAATTCACCTAAAGGTGTTGACCTTTTTATTTGGCCTGATAAAAGGAGCTATATTATCCTAAAGAAGACTGAATCCAAAAAGTATTTTTTTATATTTTTGAATAAAAATAGCATTTTTTTATAAAAACAGCATTTATTTTTCTGTAAAAAATAAAAAAATATATTTGTGAAAAATGGTATATCAATGTCCTGATTTGCTTTTTCTAGTACTTTCTAGAGTACAAGCAATTTTCATCTGTGTATTGGTATTTGTGAGTATTTATATACTTGTGTGGAGGTATGTGTGTGTGAAATGCCTTTGCTTATTCCAGGGGTTCTCAAACTTCCTAATGCCGCCACATATTTTCATTGTTACAAAAGGGCCACGACCCACAGGTTGAGAACCGCTGGCTTGTACTTTGCCTATTTTTCTTTGGATTGTACATCTTTTGCTTATTGATCTAGAGAAGCTCTGACTTTTTGATATAGATTCTATGATCTAGTTCGTGTCACAATTACTTATGCCCCAGCACCAATTAAAATTGAATCCAAATCTGAAAAACAGCTCAGAAAAAGAATCTGTTTGCTAATAATTTATCTTATGACACTCAATTTTGGTATCCAATTGAATAATTTAGTATTTCTGTGTAATATGATTGGGCGCTATTTTTCTATTTTTCCTTTTAAGTTCTTTGAGTGCAGGTGTACTAAATAGTCAATGTCTTTCTGTGTATAACCATCATCTTACACTTTTCTCTCACACATGGGTCATTGTGAAAGCTTTGGGATACACAAAAGCCAAGAAACATAAAATCTGTGTAGATGGAAACAAATGAAGTCCTCCCGGCAACTCTGATAAGCCGAGAAAGCTAAAAACTACAAGGATGAATCAGAAAAGAAGCTGCTGACTATGCTCTTGGGAGTGAAATAATCAACCATAATACAGTCTGTCTCGAAACTTTCATAGTGGCGTACATATAAATTATCAGTACGTGACTGTCCCACTGAACTGAAAACACTGAAGTGTTAATAGCTCTTAAAGTCCTTAAGCCTGCAAACTCTACAAGCTGCCTGTTAAAACAAACAAACCAGAAAAATCATCAAATTAGTAAGAATTATTGTACTACCTTTGGTGAAGTCACTTGAATAATTTATATAACCAGAGGGAAAAAATTCATTGTTGGCAAAAAGTTTTATATATTATATTTTATAAAAGTTTTAATGAAATATAAATGGAGTTGAAAAATATTAAGATTGATCAAAGGAAACACAGGGTTATAATTACAACAAAGATAAAATTTGTCTTTTTTAAAGGGAAGACCAGGGTAAATGGCTAAGGTTTAATGTTTTGCATATTATCTCTGTATATACTCAGTAAATAACTGAAATGTTATAAAATATCACAGTTATGAAGTTAACTTGTACAGGTCCTTTTATAAAAATACATACAATAGCCAGTGAAGGAAATATGGAGAGAACCTGTGACATAGTGTTTGCTGTTTATTTAATCACAAAGATTTAGTGGCATAACCAAGTTTTCCATCTTCCTCCAACCACACACAGTCCACTTTTTCTTCTCTTTGCCTCTTATTATTCAAATCAAAATCAGAAATGCCCCAAAATAATAGTTAATTATTGCCGCTAAATGGATCATGGTTGGGCAAAATGTGGGAAAACTAGGTAGGCCACCTGGCCAAGGTGTCTTGCAAGATGTTTAAAAGCATGGAAAGCCTTAGAGAAGTGAGAATGAAAAGAGCTCTTGAAGCCAGGCCCAGTGGCTCACACCTGTAATCCTAGCACCTTAGAGGCTGAGGCAGTGGGAGCACTTGAGCTCTCTCAGCCTGAGCAAGAGAGGGACCCCATGTCTACTAAAAATAGAAAAAAAAGCCAGCACATCCTGGCAGGCGCCTACAGTCCCGGCTACTGGGGAGGCTGAGACTGGAGGATCACATGAGCCCAGATGTCTGAGGTTGCTGTGAGCTAGGCACTCCAGCCTGGCCAACAGAGCAAGACACCTGAGACAAAAAAGAAAAGGCTACAGGTAGCGATGGTGAATAGAACACAATGACTAGAAGCCTCACCACAACAATACATCAGAAGAGCCTGCTAAATAGTTTAAGTAAGGAAAAATACAAAGAAGAAGAACGTGTATCCAGGAAGCCTTAATCCAGGGCTCTCTATCCATAAGGAAGGCGCAGGAGAGGAACTTGTTTCCCTTCAAGCTGCTTCACTTGCCTGGATTTCTACATGCCTTCCTCCATGTCTTCCTCTGATTTTGAAATACCCTAAACCAGTGGTTCTCAACCTTCCTAATGTCGCAGCCCTTTAATATAGTTCCTGTGGGTTGCGACCCACAGGTTGAGAACCACTGCCCTAAACCATACCCTCCAAGACCTACTGATACCAATTCACAAGAATACCTGTTGTGATCCTCCTCCTTTCATCCATCTTACAGACCAATCGTAGAATTCCAATCCAGATATTCCTGCTCTCCAGAGCGAAGGATTTCCAGGGTGATGCTGTACTAGACCCTTCATTATTAACTACAACCTGTTTTCCAGCTCCACGTTTCACTATGTCCTTCATGCCTGGTAACTTTGCATTGTGCAGCACCTGAAATTCTCTTAGCTCTTCTCCTCAGGAGTTTCAAAACTCTTCCATCTACATCCATGGTACTCATGCATCTTTAAAAATGGCTTTTTTATTTGAAAATTGCTTGTTTTAAAATTTTAAAATTGCTTGTTCACTCCAGTGGACTGTAAGTTCTTTCAGGAAAAGACACTGCCTTTCAACTCTCTATATAATTTATAGCTAGTTCAATGACCGGAACATAAGAGGCACTTAGTAAACATTTTCTGATGCAGTGTTTGAGGTGTTAACAGCTACTAGGAAGAAAGAGTGGGAAAGAAACCCTCCGTTTATATTCTTGCCTTGTCCCAAGCCGTGGCATTTTTTCTAATTCCAGTTAGTTTTTCTTTTTATTAAAGTGCCTCACTAAAAGAACAATGTCATCAACAATCAAGACAAACTTTGCTGAAATATTCACAAACAAAATCCTCTATTAATCGCTCAGAAAACGTTCTTCTTATGTAGTAACAGCAATTACCACTAGAGACTGAAAGGTATAAGGAACAAACTGAAAACATGAGTCTCCCCTGCATCCTTTCGTCACACAGTTCTGCACTGTTTTTCTGCCTGTCTGATTTCCATATCTTGAATTCCAGCTGTATAGGCCCATGATATGACAGCCCATCTGATTAAGTTCTTAAGCTCTTTGCTTCTCAGGTATTTCTGAATTTCCCTGTTAATTTTTAAACTGTTTTAGTTATTTATCCACACATGTCATGCTCTTAAATCAATTGCTATCCCCCATCCCAAATAGGTAGCCATTAGTCTGATTTGGGTTACTGTGGATCACTTCGGTCCATTTTTATACTTCCTATATACTGAATCATATAATGTAGTCTTTTCCATCTGGCTTCCTTGGTTCATCCCTGTAGCTGAGAGATATGTAACTGTTGTCATAACAGTAGTTTGTTCTTTTCATTACTGGGTAATATTCTGGTATGGGTGCATGTCACAGATTGTCTAGCCAGTCACTGTTGAAAGGCATTTGTGTTGGTTCCAGTTAAGGAATATCCCCTTAATAACAGTACATGTCTTTGAGAGATAAATGCACTCATTCCTGTTTGGTGCATTCTAGGAATTGCTAGAACACAGAGTAGGTCCTGCCAAAAGAATTTTCCAAAGTAGTTTAGTGAAATGGATATCCCCATATCCAATGTATTTAAATTCTAAATTCTCCATATACTAGCCAATTCTCACCGTGAGGCTTTATAAAGTTCTGTCCATCCTGGTGAGTTGGAACATAAACACTCTTAACATCCTCATGTCCCAACTGCTGCTAACCACTTCTTCAGGGGTCACTCACAATTTGACTTATGTCATCGTGGCCTCTGCCTAACTACGCTGATACCCACCATTTCAAATCTAACTTTGTTTCCTCCATAATCATCTTTCTTGTACTGTATTCCTTATTTTACTACAAACTACTTCATCCAAACTCCTTCTCTTGCTGCATCAGGTGACATCTGAATGCCATCACTCCCTGTGATTCTGGTTCTCATCCCTCTTCCACCTTATAAACATAGTGTTTTAACCACAGATTTAGCCCTCTGAACTTGCTTTTTCATGTCAATTGTCACCTAATATAACTACATATCCAGTACATCCTCGTTCTCAGAAGTGTCAACCTCTAATTCTACTTGCTGTTAGACAGCAATAGCAAAAAAATCTACTATCACCTCAAATTCTTCATGTAGAAAAGTAAAGTTACTGCTTTCTCTAAAATAAAGGACCCATCTAGAGTTTGAATAATGGCATTTTGAATAAATAGGGGAAACTCTAGATGGCCGAGGCAACAGGAGTGTACCACTGTGACCAGCTAATGTTATTTTATTTGTATATTTGACAATATGGAAAGTTCTCAATATATTAAATGCATATAACTGACTTAAATGTAAGACAACAATTGGAATTTAATAAAATGTTGTGTGTACATGCATTTATGCATGCATATATGTGAATATACATGTGTAAGGATAGAAAGAATTGAAATAAAAGTATCACATTGTGAATATTTATACCTGGATATCGAATGAAGAATATGTTTTATTTTCCTTTTTCTACTTATCTGTAATATCAATTTTCTAACATGAAGAAAATAGTCCTAGTCACTGTAACAGATATTATGAATGTTCTTCTGAAAGAACATGTTATCTGTCCCCTATTTACCACTCTGCACTCTAATTTTTAAATATTCTTGCTTTTGATCCAACCACACTGGCCCTCCCCATCTTGGAAGATGAAAAGCTCCCTCAATCTCAGAGCCTGTGCACCCCCCTTCCTCCTCCTGGAAGGGCACCTCCCATCGCATCAGCTGCTCCCCCACTGCATGCCCTTCCCACGTTAGCTGAGAGGATCTTCACTGGCCAGCCAATTCACAGCAGCCTGCCCAGGCCATAAATTAAAGAATTATATTCCTTAGATTTCGAATCTTTGCAACATTTTTTACTATATACATCTTTTTTTTTTTTAATTTAGCTTCTTGTTTGTTTATTGTATATTTACCTTAATTTATAATTATAAAATTATAGTCATTTAAATATAAAATGACAGTCAGGAAGAGATTACCTGTCTTGACAGCTGCTGTAACTCCATTTCCTAGAAAAATGGCTACCTGATAGCAGGAATTCATGAAATGTTTTCCCAGTGAATGAGTGCTACAAGGAAAGCCTCATTTAAGATTGCTGACCATCACGTAGTCTTTCTACTGTCTCTGCTTTCAGTTACACACACTGCATGCTCTAATTTTTCCTCCTACATTTCTAATCAATACTGTTTTCTCATTCGCTGAAGTCTATCACTGCTAGGTTACCCTTATGGAAGCCTGACAAAGAATTAACCGAAGCGGGGAACACCATGTCTCATGGAACAATGTATGGAGGCTACATGAACGCTATACACTTCCGTACGCATAGGATTCTATAATGCAAACTTCAGGAGGGAAGCCATGATTTTTTGGTTTATTGTTTCTGGCCCCCAAGTCAACATCTAATTACCATTAGACATCCAATAAATAAATAATTGTTGAATGTATGTATTTATGAATGAGTGAATGAGGGGTAGTCAATAGATTTTATCCAAGCATCTATAAAAATGACATAACTTAAAGAGAATGAAGTAAAACAAGTCAAACATAATTCTCTGCAAGAACACACACTGTGACCTAAAGTATGTAGCAGCAAAAGCATACTGAATAAAAAGTACTTGCTCATGAGCCAATGTCACATGCAACCATTAAGTAAATTTGATATGAAATATATAGACAGCCCTATAGTATACAGTATTTTCTATCAAGCAGCCAGCTCTGGTGCTGCTAATTAAATCACAGTATAAACTCAATACTTCAATTTTACATCAAAATTTACTTAGAACCTACAGCAAGATCCTTGGCTGGATCTTATATTTCCTAAAAGGAACTGGAAATAATACCACATAGGAACTGTTTTCCCAAGTAATCAAAATTTTAATAGTACTCTCCGTTTTATACCTACATCTTTCAACTCAAATGCATGTCAGAGCATGTGCTCAGCCGCGTGTGCCCATCATTTAACACTTCTTTTTAACTTCTCTGATCTTCTTAAGTCAACAGCTCAATTGTTCACCCAGGGTGAATTTGGAACTCCCATCAGGTTAGTCTCCGATTCTCAGTTCCAAAACAAGGTCTATCATCTCCAGAGGGGTCTTTCTACAGAGAGCCCATAGTTTGTGTGCTTTTAGTACCCTCCCCAGCATGACAAACACCATCTAGCTGGCTTTATACTGTCATTTTCATTGAAAACCTGTAATTACTTTCCAAAAGCAACATTTCATCCTGCCAAGTTGATTAAAGGCAATATACACTAGAAGGCAAAAAGTAGCCTTCCTCAGACATCAAAGTGTTCATCACGCAAGCAATAGTGTTGCAGCATGCACACAGCTAGCATTCAATAATTGTTTGTATATTTGCTTTTTGACATACAAGATAACTTATGATTTTCTGATGAAATATAGTAGTCTTTTTAAGAGCATATTTATTAAAAATATTTACTAAAATTATTCCACCAAAAAGAATACAGGGTCCAGGGTCTCCCCTCTCATCATCTCCTTTACATCCACATCAATTAAGTAATCACTTAACTGTTGCCATTTCTTGACAGGCAAACCCATCAAGCAGGTAGTTTTCTTTGTGGTAGTCTTTAACTGAGGCAAAGACTGAGTCTTCTTACTTTGGCTAAGTAGAGGAGTCAGGTTTCCATAGAAGAGTGTTGAGAGATATTATCATCAAGAAGTATTTAACTGCAGCTAACGTTTATAGTGGACATTTGTCACAGTTTTTACTTATTTGTTCTTGGACATTTAGACATCTTTCTATATTGGGGCCATGTTGAAAGTCAGTGCTAATGTCTAAGTATAGAAATCAAGGGCTACTTCTGCCCGCCTCCTCTGCACTTGGAACTTGGCCAATCTCTTTGGCCGGACAATCTGATGAACGTGCCCTGGATTTTTAATCCTAAACTAATGACCCAGAGAAGCAAGGACAGTGACAGACCTATTCTGGCCATAGCAACATCAAACAGCAACATCCAGTTTTAGAAATGCCCAGGGCTGCTGGTAGCAAGGTAAACCATGATGTCTGTGCCCAGGGGTGGTGGCAAGTATGTCCTCCCTAGCCTGACTCCTACTGTGATTCTAAGGTTAGTTCTTAATTCTGTAAATTGCCCAATATATTCTTTCAACAAATAAGGCTGCTGTTTAAATCAGCTTGTCAGTCTCTGTTATTTGAAACTTTAAACCCTGACTATGACAACTTCTCGATAGCAGACACTTGGATTGATTGTACATTGATGGTGTCTCTCATCTGTTTTTTAAACATCAAATGATGTTTAGCCATATAAAGCTGGTTCAAAATGCTACTACCTAAGAGCCAATGGTTTTACTGGGCCAAGTTTTCACATTAATTTGTATAGCAGTATTTTAATATTTAAGTGTATTTTGTTTTTTTTTTTTGTATCTTCTATAATCCAAAAATTATAGACCAGAAAAGTAAAATTGCTAATACTTGGGATCAAGCATAATTGCGTTTATCATATTCGAGCTGTGATGATGGAAATTTGACCTAAAAAAACTGATCAATCTCCAACCTCAATTGGTGGTGTGCTTATACTCACATACATACACACAAATATATTGAGAACATATCATTGAAGGCTGCCATAAAAAATGCATAACTAAATTTTTGTATAATTTTTAGCTTTTTGACAGCTGTGTTCATCCCTCCCTTAATGTACATGTACTTTCACACATTCAACTTTTGGTAATTTATCACATATAAAAACAGGAAATTATACATGTCAACCTCTTATTATGCTAATACAATTTATACAACAGGTGGAAAGCAATTTATTTATTTGAAACTTCACTAATTGCCTGACATGCTGATATCAACAAACAAAATTATGCATGTCCCTAACAGAAAGAAATTCCTACCTTTAAAACAAGACCACATAGATTCCAAAAATGGTTACCAAATTTATAATGAAAATCATGAATCTTCCTCTCTTATTTCTTTGGAGTAAGCAATGTAACCATTCAAATAAAAATTAATGATAGTCTACCAGATTATAATCTAATCCCCACATTTAAAGTTTTAATAGTTTCATTTAAATAGGAGATCCAAAATTTAAATTAAACCTTAATGGCATGGGAGTGGAGAAAGGAGGATAAGTCTTGAAAGGCAAGTAAGTATAAGCAAGGATCTGTCTGATCAGCACAGACATACTTGTTAAGTGTCAGTAGGTCACTGCACGAGTTGCTTCCCCATAGTTTCCAAGACTTTTGGGAACCTAGACAAAACCGACTTCTTTTCTAGGTCTTGATACCCTTAAAGCCTCCTACCTACCTTCAGCCACCCAAACTAAAACTTCACAGGGAAACTTTGCAGAAAAATCAGTGCCAAGGTTTTCTGTTCCATGAAAATTTCATTGTATTTTGCAAGCCAATTACAAAATCAGTATTTGAAGAAAAAGTAGAATTTTCTTACTAAGGTAATTTTCTTATTAGTGATAGGTTTACCTGTCCCGGGAAGCACCTGCATTTTCGAACATACATAGAAATGAGTATGTTCTGGAAACCTGTGTGATACAGGTTCCTCTCCACCCCCTTCTCTATTTCAAGCTTCAGTTTACTCACTTGCAGTAAGTAATATCATAGATTACCAGTGGTGTACCCTGCTTCTGAAAAGTTGCCGATTCAGACTGTAGGGAAAGGTATAGTTTGTAGATTAATAGGCCATATAGAAAATCTAATTATCAACACTTTTTTTTTTCTTTTTAATTTTTATATATACATGTATTTATTAGGTTTCCATTTTTTGCCTTCACAAAATTAAAAAGGCTTAAAATTTAATAACAATAACAGTGTTTAAGATAAGGACTAGAAACAAAAACCTTGTAAAGAATGAATGAACATAAATACAATCAGAAAAGGAATCAGATAATTGCTACATCGAAATATTAAGCAATAATAATAATGATTATGATGCAAAGAAAGTAACATTCACATTGTCAAATAAGAGTATGTCTGTTATAGAATACTTTGACTCTGAGATTCAGTATGGAGTCATCAGTTAACTTATTTTTTTTTTTAAGTCTCAAAAAATAGACAACTAATATTTATAAATAAAAGTAAAAGGTAATTTTGAAAAAATTTTACTTTTGATCAAAGTACATTACTTAAATATTAATTTTTAATTCAACTTGTTAATATGTTATTTAGGATATTACATCCTCATTTATAAGTGACATGTTTGTAATTTCCCTTTTATAATAAATTTTCTCCAATTTTAATATCAGGTGTACCCAGATCAAGTAGAATGATTCTGAAGTATTTCTTCTTTTCCTATTATCTGTAGATTTCGCATGATCTGTTTTCCAAAATTATCTTTTTTTAAAACACTCTCTATTTCTTAGAAACCAAATTATTGGCCAATAAAGTTCTCTCTAAGATGGTTCTCATCATTGACCATGAATAATTCTAAATCGCAGAGACCACAAAGAGAAAAAAACCTTTTCCCTAGATTTATTCTTATCTGTATGTAGATAAATTTGTATGGGACCAAACGTAAACAAATGCCTTCAAATAACATTCAATCTCATCTTCTCACCCAACTTGCCACTGTCACTCTCTCCTTAGACTGCAGGGCTCCCATAACCTACTGTTCCTTTAATGATTTCCTTTTACAAACTGATCTGTTGTTAGGACTTAGAAAAATTAGGTCTCTCTGAATGTAATAATAATTATTATATAAAATGCTTGTTATTTGTACCCTGTAGCTTTATAGTTATTAAGAAAATCTAATATGTAATTAGATTGTGTCTTATGAAAAGACTAAATTTGGTCTAGGTAATTTTCATGCCATCTAGCCTCTGTTCACAGCTCAAGTGATCAAAGGTAAATTGGACCTAAGTATAAAAATACAAAAATGTTATAATACCTGTGCCATTTTCTATGTCTTCACTTTAAAGCAACGTGGAAAAAAAGGGAAAATCTGGTGTTCATTTATTTATTTTATTAAAATAAAAAGCAAATCTTAGGAATCAGAAGAAAGCTGCATTAAAAATATGCCAACTTTAAAATAAACAATAAAAAATATATTTTCTGATTCATAAGTAAAAATAAACACTACTTCTGGAGCTATTTTGTTTATTGGTTTTGGCTGGTTTGTATTTCAAGGCATTGTCTGGTGTGTAAAAATCACGTGTGTGCTCATGCACATGCACACACATATCACACAGAGGGGAGCGAAAGGTGGGAGTGACAAATATACAGAGAAATGATAATTTTCAGAATTCCAGAAAAAAAGAGCTCAGAAAGATACTACTTAAGGATCAAGTAATAAAGAAGGACTTCTGTGGCTTTTTTTGCTTTTGTTCACACCATCCCCGATGAACTCTGATGTGTGCCATCTCCCTACATCCCACGAGCGCTCAGGCCTGGCCTCCCCACTCCCAAGGTATGAAGGTTTGTTCTCATAAGTCCCTAGGGGATGAGTCCAGCTCTGGAAGAAGCTTTCACCATTAACTGAAATCATATTTTTTTCCTACTTTTAATTCAGAAACCAATTTAGAGTCACAGGATTCTAACATTTTAGGGCTAGCAAGAGCTCTTTATGCATCTCACCTACACCTTTTACATAAAAATACTTTGTCTAGGTTCAAACAGCAAGTACCGTATATACTCGAGTATAAGCCGAGTTTTCTCGGCACAAAATTTGTGCCGAAAAACCCGAACTCGGCACAAATTTTGTGCCGAAATAATTCGGCTTATACTCGAGTATATACGGTAAATGAAAGCTAAGACAAGAAGTTAAGGCTGTTGGTTTGGAATTCAGTTCAATGTCTTTTCAAGGCATCAGTTATGTCAACTGGATTTCCTTCAGTTGCTTCAAATAACTGAAAATCCAAGTGAAGTTGGCCTGATCATCAAGGAATTGACTAGATGGCAGAACAGAGAAGTCCAGATGAGAGGTGTGATTCATTGTTTGCTGACTGACCACTTTGACACTATCATCAAAGAATTAAGGGCACCATGATCCAAAGGCTTCCCTCTTGTCTCAGAGAACAAGAGAGAAAAGCCTGGTCCAAGACCAGAGGCAAAGAGATTTCTATTCTCCCTCATAAAGTACTGAAAAAAAGATGAACTTTTACCCCGATGAGGCTGTCCATGAATTAGTCCTTCTGGACAATGGAAGACCACATATTAATCAACCAGGTTTTTACAAGAGCCAGCCACAGTGTGACAAGACACAGTAACACGTCATTATTAGTCAGGATCATTCAAACCACACAGAGGAGAAGGGTCGACTCATTCAAGAGACAGCCTCGATGGCTACTGCACAAGACAATGTGGAGCTGAAGCTTTTTCACACAAATACTTACCTACTAATTGACACCCATTAGAAAGCAAATACTCTCAATTATATTGAGCCAGGATTAACAAATTAAAAAGCAACATTATTTCAGAAACCTTTCCATCCTCTAAAATATGTTGTATATACATAAAATTCAAAAAGTTGTGAAGTACGTTTTATTTGTGTATTCCTACAGGAAGAAAAGGAATAATTCAAAAGACTTTAAGTATTTAGTAGGGTTTGTTAAAAAAACATGCCATTTTATATAGTTTTTTTTATCAATATAAATATAGACTTGAATGGATGAAGTTTAACTGCTAAAATAATTTATAAAATTAAAATACAATGTTTTTTTAAGAACTCCTTATGTCCATTTTAAAATGGTACTTTTGGGGTGGCACCTGTGGCTCAAAAGAGTAGGGTGCTGGTCCCATATACTGGAGGTGGCAGGTTCAAACCCAGCCCCAGTGGAAAACTGCAAAAAAAAAAATAATAAATAAATAAATAATAAAATGATACTTTCTTCTTATTCATGTAAAGTCATAATCCCTGCAATAAAATACAGAGATATTTTTAATGATAAAAAACTCTAAAATCTTTCATCACACTGTAAATATCAAGAAAACAAAACAAGTAAAGTCCATATACCAAAGCTTAACCAAATCAGTTGTTACAGTTATGTTCAGATCCACAGAGAGATGAAGGCATGAAGGGATGTTGGGGAATATCTGAATCAAAAAAATAAATAAATAAAGCATAAAGAATAAGATATGTTTTTAAGAAACAAAGAAAAAAAAAACAAGAAACAAGCTTATGCTCTCAAGTTCCAGATAAAAATCTATGTAACAGTTGTGATTGATGCAGCCTGACCCATGGGTCAACCCCGTGAGACATCTAAGAGTCGAGGGCTGGGGAGGTTAGTAAGACTTATCAGAAAAACTCCTAGAACAAGGAAGGCATGACTGATTTCTCAGTGTACTTAGACTAAGTGATTGCTCCCATAATCTAGGTTTATAACTAACTCCTATGTTGACAACAAATAACATGTTTTCATAATTCCATTTTATTACAGAAAATGTTACGGATATAAAATTGTAAAGGAGGAAAAGTCAGAGGGTTATTCATAAAAGCATCTAAAACAATAAAATCCAAAGCAAGAACACAACTTTCAGGTTAATTCTGATTTCTTTTTCCTTTCCTTCAAATCTATTGTGCAGGTAGAGGAATTGTGGGGTGAGTAGCAGAAGGCACATCTCAGGTACACCAGGCACATCCCTGTACACATCATCAAGGTAAACGTGGTAGCTCACTCCACATAAGAATCTAATTGAGCAAAATTGTTCATGCCATGACAACGGTGACTATGCTTTCAAATTTTTTCAAGTATTGTTTTAAACTTTAGAACAGAACGTTGATTTAAACATCTGAATCAATAGAAAGATTTTGTCTCCGACACTCCTTACAAAGTATTGGAGAACACTTACAAGTACAATTGTGTTTTGTCCATATTAGACCTTCCCTGAAGAGTATCAATCCACCTGCTGCTGCCATAAAACAATTGAAGTCAAAAAAATTTCATTTCAGAAAACAGTGTGCCAATCTTTTCCAGTGTGAGTCTCGGAACTCAACGTGACCCTCCTCAAATTAACCTCTTATGGGATTTTTACAAAGCTACCTTTACAAAGTTTCTCTCTCTCTCTCTCTCTCTCTCTATCTCTCTCTCTCTCTCTTTTAATTAAATCATAGCCGTGTACATTAATGCAATCATGGGGCACCATACACTGGTTTTATAAACCATTTGACATATTTCATCACACTGGTTAACATAGCCTTACTGGCATTTTCTTAGTTATTGTGTTAAGACATTTATATTCTACATTTAGTAAGTTTCACATGTACCCTTGTAAGATGCACCGCAGGTGTGATCCCATCAATCACCCTCCCTCCACCCATCCTTCTTTTCATACTAGATGAGGACAATTCAATGCTTAGTCTATGCAAGGCTAGGCACGAAGAGAAGAGAAGCCAAGAAGAACTGAGCATTTAAAGAGCTTATT
>CAUYPK010140355.1:0-34464 GCA_963574355.1 Loris lydekkerianus | reverse complement strand
TCTCAGGAATGGAAGAAAAAGTATCCAATGTACTCAGCCCTACTATGAAGCTAAATTATAGCTTTCACATGAAGGCTATAACCCAACTATAGCACAAGACTATGGGGAAAGGGGCAAGGAAGGGGAAGGGAGGGGGGAGGTTTTGGTGGAGGGATGGTAATGGGTGGGGCCACATCTACAGTGCATCTTAGAATGGGTACAGGTGATTGCACTAATGTACACAGCTATGATTTAACAATAAAAAAAAAAAAAAAGAAAGTTTAGCAAGGGCTCTGCCTTCTGGTGGAAGACAATCCTAAATTTGGACATGGCCCCCTTGAGTTAGCTTTCCCTGTGAGGCTTTGACTTCTGTCTCTGGCGGAAGTGTGTGTAGATATATACACTTTGGGGGATGGCTTACACATACTTTTGATTTTTAACCACTGAGGCAGCACCCTTCAATGCAGCCTTCACTTGCTTTGGTCCACCCCTGTCCAGGGCACCCTTTGGGCTCTGTTCCAGGCTTTCTGGTGGCATGATGTGAGTGGTCCCAGGAACCTGCTCTGGAATCCTGCACTTACAACCTGGAGGCATGAGAGAATTAATACATGTGCCAAGGGCTGGGAGCCCATTGATGGGTAAATGCCTTCCCCCTTTGTTCTAGCAAAAAATGTCTCCTTAGCCTTGCAGTGCTGAGCACCTGTGACTGCATCTGTGACTGACTCCACACAGTGCACGTCCCTGAACTGGTTTTTTCTCCTCCCATTTTTCGCACTCTGAATAAGCCTGTTATGAGGAGACTGTGCTATGATGCCCACTATCTGCCACGTAATCCCTGCCCCTTGACTGTGGGCCAGCCACTCTCCTCTAACCAATGGAATATGGCAAAAGTGATAGGGTTAGGTTGCAAGAGAATAACCTCTGTCTAGTTAGCAAACTCTATTGCCTTCTCAGCTTGGAGGCTTTGATGAGTCAGGCCACCATAGTGAAGAGGCCCTTGTGGATAGGAACTGAGACCCTCAGTCCAGCAGGCAGATTCAGGCAACCAAATCCTGCCAAACAAGCATGTGAGCTTGGAAGTGGCCCCTTCCCCAGTGGTGTCTTCAGATGAGATGTCAGCCCCAGTTGGTGTCTTGACTGCAGCCTTGGGAGAGGCATCTGAGACAGAGGACCCAGCTGAGCTATGTCTAGGCTGCTGCCCCATAGAAACTGTGAGATAACAATCGTGTGTTTTATTAAGCCAGTAAGTATGTGGGAACTCATTGTGCCCCAGTATATAACCAATACATCCCATGTACCAAAGCCTTGGCCCCAGGCTCTGTCTGCAGATAACCCAGGCGACAGTGGGCTCTGCACTGGCCTCACCCTCTGGAAGACCTTCTGGAAATCTGTGTGTACCCTCCTCCTCTTATCCATGGGACAGACGTCTTGCTCAGCCTTTCTGAATATTCATCATGCAGGGGACATCTTTCCCTGCTGTCCCCCTGTGCAGGAGTGAAGGCAGTTGACTTCTTGGTCAGCAGAGTCTCTCCCTAGCCCGTGCCCAGTTGCAGTTTGTGTCCTCTTCCCTGTGCTTTGTGCATCTCTCCCACATAGTGGGAGGTCAGTGGACACATTGCCAAAGGGGCAGCTGTCAGTGTCCCTAGACCGCTCCATGTAAGGACTGGCATAAGGAACAACATGTGGGGTCTTTGGGGCTTCCAGGATCATGAAGCAAGTGATGGAAACCCTGGGAAGTGCCCTCCTGTGCTCCTGAAGACCACCTCCTCCTCTCTCCCTCCAACAGACAAGCAAACCTATGATAAAACAGTGTTGTCATTGAGCGAGGCACTTTGCACATGCCATATCCCATCCCATGCCACTGAAGGAGGGAGGCACTTTCATTTCCTTTTGACAGATGGAAAAGGTGATGTGGCAAATGACTCACTAGGATGTCACAGGGCAGCATGAACCCGGGTCTGGCCCATGCCAAGGTCTGTGAATTCTTCAGACTCCAGGTGCTAGCTCCTCGCTGCAGCGTCCCCTCTCAGGCATGCCGGAGCCACTCCACATGAAGAGATGCCCATTTCAGTAGCTCGATCTGTGCTTCTCAGAGTGTGGTCTGTGGCCAACGGTGTGACAGCTCCCGGGGCCTCACCCAGACCCACTGTCTCAGGCAGCCAGGGCTGCTATAATAAAATACCATCAACTGGGGAGACTTTAACAATACACATTTATTTTCTCATTGTTCTGGGGGCTGAAAGTCGGAGATGGGGGAGTGGTGGGGAAGCTTCCCTTACTGGTTTACAGATGGCTGACTTCTCACCTCAGCCTCCCCAGGGTGAGGGTGGGGACTGGGGCGGGAGAGAGAGCACAGACTTCTGTGTCTCTTCTCATAAGGGACTAAATCCATCAGGGGAACTCCTCCTCATGAGTATCTAATTATCCCTCAAGCCCCTACCTCCCAATGCCACCATGCTGAGGGTTAGGGCTTCACCATATGATACTGCGGGGACACAAATGTTCTGTCCGTAACACTCACTGAGTCGGCAGGTGATTCTGACATCCCTGGCATTTGAGGGTCACTGAAGATTCTGTGTGGAGAGGTGCGGGACTCACTGTTCCAGCTGTGGCCATACATGTCCTTGGGTTGTTCCTGAGGAAAGTTCTGCAGACAAGGGGAAAATGTCAACATGTTTACAGAGAGCTTTGAGCACCCCAGATGCTGTCTCAGCATTTCCCAGATGGTAGGCCTTGAAATCAGTGTCCTAAACCAAGTAGGGGGCTGCTTGTGATTAATTGTTGCTGGAAGAGAGACTGCTTATAATATTCTTGTGCATCATTAGCCTTTGTAGAGAGGATAGGAATTGGTTTGATGCAAAAAACACTGAGCTGCAGTAGGGGGAACTAAAGTTAGACATCTTGATGAACTTCCAGGCTCTTAGGAGTCTTACTGATTTTTCTGACTGTCAGGAAGAGGCAGGTAAAGCCCTGAAAGCTGGGGTCACACGACTTTTAGTCTTTTATAGCAGTTGGACTTGGACTTCAGCAGACTAGCCTCACAAGCATTCATGATCTGTTGTAGCCGAGACACAAACAGCCATCATCAAATATCGCTTTGCTCTCTGTCTTTGAGAGAAAAAGGGGAAAAAAATTAAAACAAACAAGGGGAGGAAAGAGTTTCATGTTTTTCTAATAGAATGAGGGAAGGAGTGGGCAAAAACCAACTCCAACCCAGCATCCGAGTTGCTGTCACAGCCACCCCCACCTCAAAGCAACAAGAGTTGCAAAGCCAAGCTCGATAAAGATGAAGAACAGCATGTCGGGGCTACTCTGGAATGCACCGACCGTCCCCAGCTAGGCCCTGGGGAAGGGAGAGAGAAAGGGCTGCTGGAGACGGCCACTGTGAGATGGCAGATGCCGCGGGCCTGCAGACGGAAAGGCGGCAGTGAGGAGAGATGAAGGCTGTCGTGGGGCTGCACCTCTGAGGCACTCTGAACAGCTGGGGTTGTGACAGGTGTCAATCAGTGTTGACAGCCTCCAGGTCAAGCTGCCTTGGGTCTGCTGCCTCAGAGTGGCAGGTGGGAGTGGGAGAGGGAAGGCAGGAGGCACAGGCTGCTTTGTGAAGGTGTTTGTCTCCCAGTCTAGCTCAGCCCTGAGCAGTTGTTTGAACGGGAGCTGGTGTCTGCCTCTCCGCCAGCCTCAGTTTCCTTTCCTGTAACAGGGCAGGGGGTGGGCTAGACCAGTTGTTCTCAACCCTGGCAGGGCTAGGGCTGGCTATCAGGTGTTGCTTTTTTTTTTTTTTTTGAGGCAGAGTCTCAAGCTGTTGCCCTGGGTAGAGTGCTGTGGCGTCCGTCCCAGCTGATAGCAACCTCAAATTCCTGGGCTTAAGCGATTCTCTTGCCTCAGCCTTCCAAGTAGCTGGGACTACAGGCGCCTGCCACAACGCCCAGCTATTTTTTTTTTTTTAAGTTATTGTTATTGCAGTTGTCATTGTTTTAGCTGGCCTGGGCTAGGTTTGAACACGCCAGCCTCGGTATATGTGGCCGGTGCCCTACTCACTGAGTTACGGGTGCCGTCTGGCGTCGCTATTTTTAAAAAGCTTCTAGGACATTGTCAGAGGCTGAGAGCCCCTGGCCTGGAGTCCTACACAGCTGAGCTTTGGCCTTCAGTGATCTCTAAAGCTACCCAAACTAGGACATGACGCTGCACACGACAACATCCTGGCCTGTCCCTCACCAGAGCTCCTAGGCTCTCTCTTCCAGGGCACTTGGAGCTCATGTAACTGGGGTCACGCTGGGGGCCCTCGACAGCCATGGAGAGGCAGTTATTAGAGTCTGCAGGGGCCCCTGGCCTGGCACTGGAACAGGATTCCTGAGTCTCAGGAGGACTTCAGAAGGGTCAATGGTTCTCTCTAGGGAAGGGAGGTCCTTGTAGGATTATGCAATGGCTACTGGGAGCTAGGTGAGTCCCAGACTGGGTTCCTCTAGCTCAGGGGTTTCAGCACTGACCCCTGGTGTCTATGGCTTCTCCAGGCCTGTCCACTCATCTATGAAATGCAGGCAATAATCGTCCCTGTCTCACAGGTGATGGAAATGAGAGCTGCGCCTGGTACTGGAAATAAAGTTTCCTGCCTTTGTTATCGGCCCTTGGCTGGGCTGCACGCTCTGGGGTGGGGGGCGTGAGTCAGCGCTGCACTGAACTTTGTGCCCCTGGCTTCGCACGGAGCAGGCTGTCCATACACATTACTTGATGTATGAATAGATGTAAAGAGAGAAAGAAGAAGGGGAGGAAAGAAAAGAGAGAGGGAACCTGACCAGTAGGCAGAATGTGCCCAGCATGCAGAACGGGCCTGGCCGATGGAGACGCAGGAGGGCTGAAGAGGGGACCGCCCTTCCTCGGCCTCCTCAAGCCGCATCTGTGCCCCTAGAGGTGGAATTCAGCATGGGATAACCCGGGACTGGTGTTGCAGGTCAGCTACTTTTAAAAACTTGAAAATGACAACCCATTCTCCTTGTTATTTTTTTTCTTTCGCCATCACATCAAAGCTATTTTGTTGTTATATGTTCGAAAAATGTTTTTTAATCTCCCAAATTATAGCTCCTCTAAATGTTCTTGTCATTGTAAATTACATTGCGATTCCCAAGCCAATTTTTTTTTTTTGGTGCCGGAGTCAATTAAAAACATCCCCTCAGGCCCTCTGTCGCAACGTTCTACCTGCACACCCTACAGCTCTGCAGGCTGAGTCCCACTCCTGACCCTCTGTATCTCCCCAAATCTTGTTTCCAGAACCTGGAAGAGTGTCAGCCTCCTTCTACCCCTGTCCCAGCTCTGGGGGAGCACGGGGCCCTCCATGCTGACCCGAATCCTCCGTGCCCCAGGCTCCCCCAGAAGCAATCTGAATCCCATTGGGCCCTTTTCTTTTTCAGGGCCCTGGGGTTCCCCCAGCCCGGGCTCTGTGGCCCCTACTTGTGGGCAGTGCTAATTGCCCAGTGCAGACAGCTCTTGGCATATCCCCACTGCCTCCCTCTGCTAATGACTCATCCTTGTGTGGCCATTTGTTTGTGCTGCTTTCAGACAGACTAATGCTTTTAATGGCACATAATCATTTTTCATAAGTCATTTGATGCCACTAATCATTTCAGTAATATGCTGCGATGGAACGCAAAATGACATTCGAAATAGGACAAATGGCAGTGCGATTCCCAGCTTTTCCCTGTCTAATCTATATATTTTACCACGTTCTTGGCTGCTAATGTCACCAGATGCTGTTAATAAACAACTGCCTTAGGATTTCCCCTACCTTTAGGGTTTGAAAGGGCACTGGGGACATAGTTTAAAAATAATTCCTGCTGGAATGCCTGTGGCCAGGTGCCAGAAGAGGACAGGAGGCAGCTGGGAGCCTCAGCCCTGCAGGGTGTAGGCCTGGCCAGGTGTGTTGGCTCAGGTGGGACCAAGTTCCAGGTGAAAAGGCCAGTGTGGAGGAGGGAGGACCAGGGGGCCAGAAAACCAGTTGGTGAGAATTTCTGACTAAGGAGATTTTAAGCTGGTTCTCTAGAGCCAGAAAGTTCCATGGAGGAAAGGATTTTACTTTCAGGAGGTGGTGGGCGTGGGGCTCTGAGGAGACCTGGGCTGGGTCCTTCTTGCTTGCCTTCTCCTTGTCCCCCGAGGCCTTTGGTCAGAGTGAGGGGCCAGGATCAGTGTTCGGACCTTTTTGAGACCTCCAGGCTGCAGTGAGCTTAGGACAGACTGAGTACCTGAGAGAACAGGGCACGAGCCTTCCCTACAGGGCCCGCAGGCCAGGGGACCCTTAGACTGCACTGATCCCCACATTCAATGGAGAGTTGGAAGTCAGTCATCCGGCTGCTGCCTGAACTTTCTGTCCTGAGGTGGTTCCTTTCAGTTGCAAAGTAAATAAAATCAAGGGTCCTATCAGGGCCCTGAGCCTTAGGAGCCTATGTTCCTATCGCTGTAATCAGATCTCCTCACAGACCTGACTGCGCTTGTGACAAATCTTTGGAGTAACAATTTGAATGAGCTCATGTCATAGCCTAATGCCCAGCAGAGAGTAAGTGCTTAATAAAATGCAGCAATTACAATAAACAACAGGGACAGCGACAGGCTGGACACCACTTCAGGAGACCCAGAGGTGGGGCAGAGGGCTGGGGCCATGACCTCCACTTGATCAGGGCAAATGGGTCCTCGCAAACAGCCCATTCTGACTCTCTGGGTCCCACCCTCATATAGAGGGGCTGTGCAGGTGGGAGAGCTGAGCTCTTTCCAGTATTCTTTGCCCCTGTTCCTTCCCTTGGGTCTCCTGGGAAGACATTAGCACCCAAAGTCCCCAGCAGCATCTCACTGTGCACTCTGCTAACATAATCTCATGCCTATGTCTGAGCCAAGGGGAGCTGGTGAGGGTCTCCTGAGTTGGTGGACAGGGCACCTGGGGGACAGTACAGTGGAGTGGTTAAGGGCAGGCTGTAGACGTCAGAGTGACATGGATCTTGGCCCTGGCTCTGTCATTTAGCAAGTGTGCACCCTGGGCAATGAACCACTCTGAGCCTCATGTGCTCATTTATAAAAGGATATTAACGACACCTCCCTCGCAGAATCACTGTGGAGATGAAATTAAAAAAATGTGAGTGAAGTGCTAAGCATGAAGTAGACCCTCCTGCAACATTATTACAGTTGCTGCTCTGGGCAGAACTGGGGCCTCCGCTGGACTCACAGAGCCCCCCAGCAGTGGTGCAGAAGCAGAACTCTGACACAGGTGGGAGGACCTGGAAGGGACAAGCTGGGTGGTCTCTGTGGGGGCCATAGTGGATCTCCCTCCTCTAGTGCTGTGTCCCCAGGCTGTGCTTAATCCCCTGTTGATGTTGCATCAAGACAATGCACAGAGATTCAGCTGAAAGCCATCTGTTAGCAAATGGCAAAGCCTCCGTGGTGATGCCTGATGTTTAAATATTTAGCGTAAGCTGCAGGATGAGGGCTGACCGGAGCTCTGACATCTATTTTAACAAAGCCCTTCTCCATCCTTCCCCGAGCTCAGTCCTGGAGGACCTGGGACCCCACCAAATCCTGCACATCCCCAAACACTCAGCATCCTACTCACAGGCAGGAATGAAATCAGAGTCTACACGAGGGACTGTCCTCACCAGGGAGTCCAGGCAGCAGCACAGCCTTCCGTGCTTCTAGGACGAAGGCACCAAACCATGCAGATGGGCATTTTAGCCAAAGCTGGAGCAGCAGCGGCAATGGTTACTTTTAATTAGTAGTTATTCTATGCCCGGTGTTTGGCTAGGATGAGTTTGTGGAATCCTCCCCCAAATCCTGAGAGAGAGGCATCTGCTCCCTGTCTCCCAGACACGGAAACTGAGTCTCACAAAAGTGAAGTAACATGTACGGCTAATAGGCAGTAGCATGGGGGGGGTCAATGTTTGAACCCCAAATTCCTGCTCTTCGCCATGTGGGTGAGCTTAAGTTTTTGCTCCGTTTAATAAGAAACTCAGAATGTGTAACCTATAGGGACTTCTCTTTCTCTCCTTCGTTTTCCTCTTTTCCCTCCATCTCTCTTTCTCTTTCCTTACACCAAATATCACTCAATGTTTCTCATTAGATCAGGACTTTGCTAGGGGCTGAGAGAACAGAAATGAGCAGGGCCCCCGCTGGAGCCTGGGAGCATTTGGGAGCCCAGTTGACTGTTCTAGCTGCGGCCTCTCAGGAGGGACTGATCTGGAGGCTCCGTGCCTGCCCCCAACTGACTCTTTGGGGATCCCTCTTATGGTCCCCCCAAGAAGGCTGGCCAAGTCCGCAATCCCTGGAGCCTAACCCCCTATACAGAGCCTTAGGATACAGGCTGCTGTGGTCTCTTCTCCCTGGAGACATAAGTCCCACAAGGTCTTGGCAAATTGTTGCTTATGTGGTATGGTTTGGAGGACTTCTCCAGGTTGTATCCATAGCTGGTAATGGGTGGCTGGGAAGTGGGTGTCCTCTTCCCGACAGGATGGCTGATACAGGGATGAAAAACGGCAGGCAGCAATGCGTGGACAACTGCCCCCCTCCCTCCACCCACCCTCTTTCTGTGGCCTAAGTCCAAATGACAGAGGCCTCGCACCAGAGGACAGCAAGCTTCAGGGACAGCTACGTGGACTCTCAGGCAGCGCCCAGTGTATTTGCCTAGTGAAACCTGTCATTTCATTGTTTCAAGAGCACAAATGTGCTGGGAAAACACACCTCCAATTGCCTTCTCCTTACACTCCGTGCTGTGGCGTTCCCAGAGTCTCATGTCTGGCTGCATCATTTTGTGTGGCCCAAACATACACTACATGTGGCGTCCTCAGCATTGGGTGCAAGAGAGTCCAGTGAACTCCCCCTGTGAGGCAGGTGGAAGGACGGCCCTCAACTCTAAGCCCCCAGGATGCAGAGCCTCGGGTGGGTCTCCAGGCCACCCCAGCCCATGGTGTGCTGCCTTGTGTCTAGAAGGGGCTTGTCCTGGATGATGGGCCAGTGCCCCCTCTGTAGTGCCTGGGTGTCCTCTACCCTATCTTTGATCTTCCTAACTACACAGTTATGTTCTTATGTTCTTATCCCTAAAATGGAGATAAAAGAGTGCTCCCTCAGAGTTTTTTCTCTGTGGATTAATTGAAGTAATGTACATTTAATTGCCTGGCTCAGGGTAGATGGGTGCTCAGTGAAGACCCTTAGACCCTATCAGTGACAAACCCATGGTTTGTCCATACAGAAACATAGCACTCAGCACCCAAATGGAAGTAACTCCTGATGCTCAATCCACCTGAATACATCTTAGATGCAGTTGACTAAGTGGGAGAAGCAGAATCACAGGGCTTCCCAGTGTCTATGACAGGCTGGCAAAGGCCAAACCATAGGGAGAGTAAACAGTCAGTGGTGGCCGGAGGCTGCGAGTGGGAACTTTGTGGGGTGGGGGAACTGCTCTGTGACTTACATGTGGCTGTGGCTCTGTGACTGCGGGCATTTGTGGAAATGCTCAGAGCCATTTGCTTTTAGAAAGGGTGATTTTTACTATATGGAAATTATACCTTAATAAAAAGAAATTTAAAAAAATATGGATCCTGAGACAATGAAAGTCCAAAACGGCCTCGCTGGCCTTTGGAAGACTCATGTGGTCTGATGTGTCCTGATTTCTGTCATCGACATCGGCTCAGAAGGCCATGGGCAGTGCTGGCATTTCCAGGTCATGGGGAGAGGGAGCCCAGCACATGGCTGAGCTTGGACAAATCCTTCTTTAGGGAAACATAGTCAAAGTGGAAATTCACACCTGGATGCCTGAGAGTTGGCTAATGGGAGCCCAATGGTTCATGTCCAGGAAATAACTAATGGTAGCAGGATCATTGGGTTAAGAAAGCCTGCATCTAGAAGGGGCGGTGTGCAGTGGAGGGCACTGGGCTAATGGGGAGTGCGGGCTAAGGCGGGCAGTGAGCCCCCGGCCTGATGGATGGTCGCAGCCAAGTGGCAAACCCAAGGGCATAAAATTGTCTCCTGCGATAGGTCAGTTTCAGTTCCAGCAGGCAGCAAAGGTCTGGTTAGTGCCTCCGTCATTAAGCAATATAGACACAGGTAATTTGCTTCACTCTTCAGATGCAAAGTTAAATGACTCATCATTATCTTATTAATGAAATCACAGGCTGAAAATGAAGCTCAACTGGCATCTCTCCACAGCAGCACTTTCTAGAGGGGTCAGACGTTCACAGCCGGCCCTGGTGGTTCAATTCTTCCACACTTTCTCTGCCATTCCCCAGAGCTCTCCTGTTTTTGCTCCTGGCCTCCCAGGCAGCTGGGCAGATGGTGGCATCCCAGGCCTGAAGTCAGAAACTCTGTCTCCATGAGGACCCTTCTAAATCCCAGCCATGAGTGGCAGCCTCAGCCCCTGGGCTGGGCTCCAGGAAGCTGCTCTTGCATGGGAGGCTCACAGACACAGCTGGCTCAGAGGCCCGAGGGCGAAGTTTGGCTAATAAGAAGAGGGGCCATGCTTACAGGACATCTCTGTGAGCTACACACAGCTGCATACATTATACTCGCTGCGCCATCTCACCAAAATCTTCCTCTCTATATTCCATAATTATGCCCAGGAAGGCTAAGAAAAAGGATGTGTTCAGCTGCCAGTAACAACACTCAGCTGGAAGGGACTTCCATCATCTTTTTCTTTTCTTTCTTTCTTTTTTTTTGAGACAGTCTCACTTTGTCACCTTGGGTTAAGTGCTCTGACATCCTAGCTCACAGCAACCTCAAACTCTTGGGCTCAAGTGATCCTCTTGCCTCAGTCTCCCAAGTAGCTGGGACTACCGGTGCCTGCCACCAAGCCAGCCTAGTTTTTCTAACTTTTATAGTAGAGACGAGGTCTTGCTCTTGCTCAGGCTGGTCTTGAACTTCTGAGCTCAAGTAATCCACCTGCCTTAGCCGGTCGGAGTGCTAGGATTACAGGCTTGATCCAGTGCACCTGGCCTACACCATCTGCTTCCTCACTTGTGGGTCTGGAGGTGAGTGTGCTGGAGTGGCTGCAGTGGACAGCAATGCCAGGGCTATGGCCAGTCTCTTTGTCATTTTCCCAGCTTTCCTTTTGCATCAGAAGATGGTGCTAGCAACCCTAAGCCTCTCTCCTCTCCACCCATGCTCACAGATAGTAAGGAAAACAAGGGCTCCGTTTGTCGCCCCCCCCCCCACCCTCTTTTAAATCAGGCAGGACAATCCTTTCTGGAGGCTCCACATAGGTCCCCTTGGGACAGGCTGTACTTTCATTCCCAGCTGCAAGGGGGTGGGGACATTTGTCCCAGTGGCTTTATGCTCTTGGGCAGGAGGTGGACTTTGGAGGCACTGGGTGGGAGGGTGGTCGTGCGGCATGTGGAGAACAGTGCCAGAAAGAGTTTCAGTGTTTTGCCTGAGACCATGCAGCTCATCAGTGGTGAGAGAGGGTCTGTGTTTGCCCCCAGAGCCTGTTCTCTGAACCCAGAGCCAAACCATGCAGTCCTTGTAAACACAATGCAAGGGGTATGAAGCGAAAGCTTCACCCCTGGGAGGTCGAAAGACCTTGGGGAAGAATGTCTAATGTCTCACATTAACAAAAGGACCCCAGCATTGTCCTTACAAACCAACGTCCCCAATAAGCCCAAAGTGACAGAGCCCCCTGAAAAGTACCAATATCTTCTTTATTTACTATGACTAGGGGATAAGACGTCCTGAATGGGAGAATATTTACAGTATCAGGGGCTTTCTCCTTTCAGTGGGAACATGGATTTGTTTGGATACTTTGGAATGAAATCTTTTAATGTGCCCCACCTATTTATCCTCTCTAATCAGTTTCTGGTCTCTTAAATGGAGGCAATCTCTATCCCCTCTCTCTTCATTCCATTGATCTGGAAGATTAAAAACAAACAAAACAAAACAAAAACAGGAACCCAAACATAAGAAACCAGAAACAGTACATCTTCACACTGTGCTACCCCAGAAGCTCTAGACCAAGGCCTTTCCTCTCTCTTAGGCAATAAAGTTCCTAAGAGCACAATCCTGGGGGATGTCCCTCCTCATGCAGAGGGCACTTCTTCTATGTTCTGGTCCTGGCCTCCCTGGTGGGCACCACTGCTGAAGGTCAGGTGCTGCTCTCCATATCTGATGGAGGGTCACTCTGACCTCCAGGACCCTCCTGCCATCACTCATTCTCAATGGCTGGGGTGTTCTTTTTTGTATTTGACATCCATCGTAGGCTCTCCCTATTGGTTGGGGTAGTTGACCCAACCCAGCCCCTCATCTTCCCATTGGCAAGGAGCACTGAGATTGGCATATCTTCAGTGTCATAACAAGCACACTGCCCTCTGCTCCAGAGAACCCAGCTGCTGTGCATTTCTGATTAATATTTTTATAGTTTTTTTTTTTTTTTTTTGCCGGGACTGGGTTCGAACCTGCCGCCCCTGGTAAGTGGGGCTGGCGCCCTGCTCCTTGAGCCACAGGCGCTGCCCTGATTGGTATTTTTATTCCTTCTTTGCTCTTGTTAGGATGGCTTTGGTCGCCCTGAGCTCTGCCTGATTTGGAAGGTAAAGAGCAAGAAACAAAGCTTGTGAAGCCAGAAACATTAATTTTCCACACTGCGCCGCATCAGAAGAGTCTGGATGGGGGCCTGAAGGTCCTTTCTCACATCTCTTAGGAAATGAAGTCATGGGTTTTTCCTTAAGATTCAGAGAGCATTTCTGTGTTATTTCCAGGTTCAGCCTTTGCATCAGACGCAATTGCTGAGGTCTTCACTGGGCATGGAGGGGAGGACAACACGGTGCACCTGTGATGCTGAAGCTGTGCCACCTCAGAGGCTTAGGTGTTTCTGAGCAGTAGGAAGCTGGGAGGAAGGAGAGGGAAGCAGATGGGAACAGGGAAAGTTGCGAACGGAAAGAGAACAAATTTAGTGCCTGCTGTGCTGGGCCAGGTGCTCGTACCCCTGTGAGGAAAGCTCCCATTTACAGGGGTGGTGCCTGTGGCTCAAAGGAGTTGGGTGCTGACCCCATATACTGGAGGTGCAGGTTCAAACCCGGCTCCGGCCAAACACTGCAAAAATAATAAAATGTGGAAAGCTCCCATTTACAGGTGACAGAACAGAGGCAAAGAGGTGAAGCAACTTTTCTTTTTTTTTAAGAGACAGAGTCTCATTTTGCTGCCCTCTGTAGAGTGGCACGGTATCACAGTTCACAGCAGCCTCCAGATGTTGGGTTTAGGCGATTCTCTTGCCTAAGCCTCCCGAGTAGTTGGAACTACCAGCACCTAACACAATGTCCAGATAGCCTATTTTTTTGTTGTTGTTGCAGTTTGGCCAGGGCTGGGTTTGAACCCACCACCCTTGGTATATGGGGCCGGCTCCCTACTCACTGAGCCACAGGCATGGCCTGTGAAGCAATTCTTCAAAAGTCACTCAGCTGATGAAGGACTCAAAGACACCTGCACTGACTCTGACACCCTGCAAGCCAGGCGGGTAGTATGGCCTGGTCTGGGCCAGAACTAGGCACAAGTGTGTTGGATTCTCACTGTACCTTAGCACTCTGCTGAGCCTCAGTTTCTCCACCTGGAAGAACTGACCTGATATTTTCATCTGCTGCTCTTGATGGGAAGGGGTTCCTCCCTGCTATGTGGACAGACCACACAGGGCTGCCGCTTCTCACAGGGAACCAGATGGCTGGGTTCTTTTGATCTCATGATGTAGTGCTATTGGCCTTGGGAGGGTGGGCTGTACCTACAGGTGGCTGCTGTAAATGTGGGAGGACGCCAGCCAGAGCCCCAGGGGGAAGGGCCACCCCAGGGCCCCGCAGCAGCCCCCGAGACATCTGCAGGGCATGGAATCTGCAACTACCCCCCTGCATTAAAGCTTTTCCTTTTCCTTCTCTGAGCTCTCCCCTTTCCTCCCCACTCCAGTCTCCCCTCTCCTAGAAAAGCGCAGGTGGCCTTGGGGAGTGGAGAGAGGGAGTGGCTTGTTTAAACATAAACCAGTCACACTCTACCTGGAGGCAGCCAGGCCTGTAAGTTGAATGGGCAGAGCTCAGGTCAGTTTGGGGGCCTCATCCTTCCCCTCCCATCTGAAAAGGAAAAGGAGACCCTAGAAGTCCCAGGGGATTCCAGTCATACTTAGGGTGATGAGCTGTTGGGTCAGATGACAGCCATGGTCATGTGACTCTCCCAGCATCTGGCTGGGTTCCTCTGGGCCACCTGTGAGTCATCCTTGTGACGCCTTCATCTCTCCACGGAGAAGCCTGTCAGCTGCTGGCGATTCTGTCACTGTGTCACCTTGCTTTTCAAGTGAGATTTGTCATGACGTCCTAGTTTTCATGCAGATCAGAATCTTGGAGGGGGTTGCTCCCAGACAGCCAGGCGAATTGGGTAGAGATGACTTTTGGAAAGTTGCTTCACCTCTTTACCTCTGTTCTGTCACCTGTCAGTGGGAACAAAAGTGCTTTCCTCGCAGGTATACGAGCCCCTGGCCTGGCAGAGCAGGTACTAAATTTGTTCTCTTTCCTTTCCTGGTGGAAAGGATTTGGGGTGGCTTGAGGGACAGGGTTGAAGATAATGAGAACAGTAGGTCACACGAACTGAGCACAGCTTATGTGCCAGATACTGAACTTACCTGGGGAACCACATTTCACTGTCCTAACTTTCTTACCAGGGAGATTCTATTATTTAGCCCCATTTTACAGATGAGGAAGCTGAGCCCGGAGAAGATAAGTAAATGGCCCAAGATCCCACAAAGAGTGGGGATGGGCGCAGAGCCCGGTTTTTCTGCTTCCCACAACATGCCTTTTTCTACAATACCATTTTGTCTCTTTAAAAGTCCACAATCCCATCACTCAGAGCTGGCTCTCTATTTTCAGGATGGAACAGTTCCCAGGGCCCTGGCACTTCCGTTGGCACCAAATGAAGAACCAAAACAGGACACACCAAATGGATTCAATTTTGACTGAGCCTTGGTCTGCAAGGCTTAGAGGGGTGTGCCCTGGGAGGAGATTGGAGCTGGCCCCCCCGAGGGCCCTGCACTCCCTCCTCATCCTGATGCCTCCGCCCCATTCAACAAGCCGTGCAGTGCTGGGGCTTGACTTGGCTCCATACTGCTGGTTTTAAAAAGGCGGCTCACTCATAGCTATTCAGATTTCAGAAATAAATGCTCTGCAGTACTGATCAAAACGCCTGGAGTCAACAGAGCCAGTGACATCTTAAGAAATGCACCCGGTACTTAAGGCTTTCATCTTAATTATACATGTTCAAATCATAGACAGATTTTCTCCTTCTGGTCCTGAATATCAGAGCTGCCAAATCCAATTGAATCATCTTCTTTTAAATGCATTTTGCAGTATGCGTTTCACCGTTTTCCCAATTTCCATTGTAAACGAGCACCAGAATTGTGCTGAGGGCCCTTTTCTTGCAGGCTGCATTATTCAACCAGCAAATGAAGAAAGGAAAATGCTGATTGCAAAATAATTAAAAAATGGTCCTGGGTGGCCTCCGGGTTTGGCTAGAGCTGGCTGCAGCCAGGAATTGTCTTTGCTGGAGGGTTTTCGATCCCTGAACCCCAGGTGGGCGTGGAGGGAGGAAGGAAGGTGTCCTTGTAGGGGGACATTCAGAGTGGTCTGAATGAGCCAGTTCTCAGGCCAATGTCAGGGGTGGGCAGGAAGGAGAGTTGTGATGTCTACAGGCCTGGTGTCATTGTACCACCACTGTCATCAGTACACATGACACACGCTTTAATGTCTGCCCTGTCCCACCTCTTGCAGCTGGGGGACTGGATCATTCCCAGGGGATACCTTGAATATTGAGGACTGTGCTGACGGCCCATGCCCTCCTCATCAGCTGTGCCTACTGCTTCTGCCTTCCCAGGGCTGAGGTTCGCATAATGGGCTCACAGACTTAGGAGGGGTGACAGCTGCTGGCAGTGAGGGAGCAAGCCAGGGACCCAACGCCTGGAATTCTGCTGGAGTTTGTGATCCATATCTCGAGTGTTGTCCCCTCCCCACTCAGGAAAACTCCTATTACCACGTACCACCTATTCTTTTCCAGTCACTCACACTGGTTGATTTCACTGACGGCCAAAGCCCTGAGCATCACCAGAGCAAAGGTCTTTGGGCCCATTTTACAGAGGGTAAGAATGTGGCTTTGGTTCAGAATGGTGCTCTGGGTTCACTTTGCTGCATGCCGACCCTGCTATGTCCCCTTCGGGAAAATTACTTAACCTCGCTATTCCTCAGGCTCCTAATCTGTAAAATGGGGACACTGATAGACTCGTCATTGGGCTGATGGAGGATGAAGTGGGTTATCCCTTATAAAGCACCCAGAATAGTGCCCAGCAAATAGTCAGTGTTGGCGCTCATCATCAACTCGGGTGACATCACATAGCATGGTGAGGGCAGAGCTGAGGTTGGAACCCCCTTGTCCTGCGCTCAGCCTGTGCTTCCCACCACCACTTCTTATTCACAGGACAGAGATTTGTCACCCAGTCACAAGCTGAAGGCCACTTTGGAGACAGATCTGCTCTCAGGACAATGGGTAAAAATAAACTAAGCCCAGCAGGGAAGACAGCATCTCCACATTGGTCTGTGAGGCCTTACTGGGCTGACTGCATGGTCTACACAGGATTGCCAAGGAGGGACTGAGCCCAGAACTCCAGAAAACACAAAGGTGGTGACACTGATGTCAGAGCTGGGCCTGAGCATGGGACAGGATTGGGCTTCTCTCTCTCCACTAGTCAGTGCTGAGGGTCACACCTGTACTGCTACAACTTCGTGTCCCCTTCCTTCTGCAGGTCATAGCCTCAAGGGGGCCCAGAACCCTCTGGCCAGCTTCCTGCCATGGCTGGGCCTTGAGCAGATGGCTTTGTGCTTTGTGTCACATCCTCCAGCTCCCCTGTAATTTTAGCTCCAGCTGCAGTGGAAAGGGTCCAGGCACGTTGACAGGGTCCCACCTCAGCACCATCACGTGCTTCTCTTTTCTATTTTGGACTTTTCCTGGGGCTGCTAGGTTGCCAGCTGGAGGGAGCAGAAACACGGGAGTTGATGCCTTGGGGGACAATTCCAAGGCCCATCCTGCCTGGGTCCTGGCTGCCATGGCGGGGATGCTCTTTGATGTGGGTTCTGTTGGTTCCCCCTCATTCTCTGTCTCACTCTTCCCATTTCTGCACCCCTGCTTATTAGGCATCTGTGTTGGTTCATTCACCCATTTTACAGCCGAGAAAGAGTGAGGCTCTGAGGCTTTAATGTACTTAGGAAAATTACAGAATAAATAGCTGAACCAGGTATGTAACCAGCTCTGATCCAGCTCCTTTATATGTAACCCGAGCTCCTCTGCCGTTAGGAATGATCCCGCCAGATCTGAGCTGCCACTGCCTTGCTTTTGCTGGCCATCTCTCCCCGCCTCCCCAGCCAGGAATTTACAAATTTACAAATTGGCCTGACGATCTCTTTCTCTCCATTCGTTATTATAAAAGTAGTGTTGGATTTCCCCAGGCAGTGAGGACAGGGGTTATTGCACCCTGTTAACCACAGTTTTTTGAGGTGGCTGTGACTTCCATCACCCCTCCCATGGGTCCTCACCCAGAGGCTCACATGTGGCAGGGAGGGTCTTGATGTGTCTGTTCAAGGACTCCCTGTAGTAGTCTCAGCAGGTCAGAGGGCTGAGGCAAGGCCAGCCAAATCATTGGTAGAGCCGTATTTACAACGAAAATGTAGGGATCCTTGTTCAAAAAGCAAAAACAAATAAACTAACATGCAACCCCCCTACATTTTCCCTGCCTTTCCTAGTCTTTCTTTTCTCCCCTGTCACGATGTTTGCATTTGCTATGAGTCACCTCCCTCAGGGTGGGAATGCTTGTGGAGTGCAGACCCTCGTGGATATGTGGGGCTCTGTCTCACAAATTCAGTTCATGGGGTGCATGCCTCTGACCCTGACCATCTGGCACCCCACCCTGGCCTACCATCTCCTGGGCAGGACAGGCAGGCAGCAGTGTGGCTGGAAAGCATGGGAAGTGGGAGGCTGAGAATCCCCCCAGGGAGGTGGAGAGACAGAGGGCGCGGCCCCTGGGGCCTCTGAGCCTCCCTCCCTCGCTCCCCTGCACATGCCCCACTGTTGCATCAGACTTCACTCACAAGTCACAGATTTGAAGATAACATCATCAAGAGTTTTAGGAAGGCGACTCCAGAGGATCAAACTTCAAGTGTGGGGTCCCCCTGGGTGCAGGACCCGGGGCCACTACACGGGTCACATGCCTGTGAAGCCAGCCCGGGTGGCACATCTCAGAGCTCCTATGCTTCAGGAGATGTGAGCACATCAGCCTTTCTCCCCAGCTACCTGCTGGCAGTTGGCATTTCTGTATAGACGCGAGATTCCCTGGGTTACTGCTGCTGGCTCCACGCCCAGGAGACCGGGGTGCAGCCATCTCTAGGCAACACCCCTTTCAACCACCTGCATCTTCTTTATCCCCCGGCCCCCAGGGTGGGAGCGGAGGACAGCCCCCTCCTCCCCAACTCACCCAGGGGCCCCAGCCAGAGATGCCTGATGCTCCCTGGAGTCTGCACCTCGTGGGGGTGACTAGATAAAGGCACTAATAAGAGTGCTAATTAATTGCAGGGAGCTCTAGAGCATTGCTGTTTTAATGCTGCAAGGAGGAGAGGTCGTGTATGGTTTTCTTCCTTCTACCAGCTCCCCTATACAATTATTTTATCTGCTGCAGAGAATGTGCAGATCGCTAATAATTATTAGATCTGATCATCATTAACCTCCAAGCTCCAAGGAGTGTGCTCAGCACATTCTTGGTGCCTGGCCTTCATCACTGAATTCAGGGATGGGCGGCAGGCAGAGCAGAGGGGCGAGGGGCTGCTTTCCCAGGGGATAGGAGAGGACTTGATTTGCCTACCTGTATGTCTCACCCGTCACCAGGAAGAAGCCTTGCTCTCGCCTTCCCACACATTGCTGTAGATACAGTCTCTAGGTCTCTGGGGGCAGAGAATCACCCGTGAAAATGATGGTTAGATGCATAGCCACATCTAAAGGTGTGTTCTAGAGATGCCAGTCCTGTTTCAGGCTTAGTTAATGAGTGAAGGGCCCAGGTAAAGAAAATCCAGGCACCTTCCTGAGTAGGAGAGAAAAGGGATTAGCACAAGGTGCCTTTTAATTTAGCCAGAGCCCTGCGGGAAGCAGCTGGCGCATTTGAAGTGTTCACTGAAGAGAGTTTAATGAAAGCACTATTGGAGAGGTGTGGGCAGGTGTGTTAAGCAGGTTCCAGCTTCTGCAGACTTAAAGCTTTAATACATGCCCTGCATGCGGAGGCCAGCTACACCCTGTCCTGGACAACTCGGTAATGCCTGTGTCTACCTGCCTCAATGTCCTGGCCCTCCTTGTTCCTGCCCATGCCCGGCATCTTCCTGGGAGGGGGGGTGTGTGTGGACTTTTCACATTCAAAGCAACCAACCCAGAGTCCACAGCCCGCACCTACCCCTCCTATTGGTTCTCACACTCTGGCCCTTACGCACCTGCTCTAATGACACCAGGGCCAGGTGCCAGACAACTAGGAAGAGCCTCCATGCCCCAGAGCCCACTGACGTTCCTCCACCAGCCAATCCTATTTCAGCGGGCCCTGCCTTGCCCATTTCTTCCCCGAGGAACTTGCAGTAGAGGCTCTTGCCATGGTTCTCTTTTCCCCCTGCCTCGTGACCGTCCCCCGGCTTCCCTGTGTGGTCCTGGGACAGTTGGGGGGGAAGGCACATTCCCTGTCTTTGCGAGTGAGAGACCCATAGACTGTCTTCAATAGCAGTCCCTCCTAAGCTGTTGACTTTATCATGCCCCCCCTTTTTTGAGACAGCGTCTCATTGTCCCCCCTGGGTAGAGTGCTATCACATTATAGCTCACAGCAACCTCAAACTCTTGGGCTCCTCCTGCCTCAACCTCCCAGGCAGATGGGACGGCAGGCACCCACCACAACGCCTGGCTCGTTTTTCTATTGTTAGTAGAGATGGGGTCTCCTCTTGATCAGGCTGATCTCACACTCCTGAGCTCAGGTGACCCACCTGCTTCGGCCTCCCAGAGTGCTGGGATCCTGGCCTTTTATCAAGCCTTAACAGTGACAAAGCCACCAGAACAGCAGGGCAAAGGGAAACAAAGACAGGAATGACACCCTGAGAGTGGCCAGAAGCCGCTGCCCACCTGAGGCCTGCAGGAGCAAGAGAAGGGAGTGGCCTTCCCAGAGTCTAGCAAGAGCTGTGCCTCGGCCAGGGTGCTGGAGACGTGGCTGGAAGACAGCTGCGGGGCCATGGGTAAAGGAGGAGAGGGTGCATCCCTGGACATTTCTTTCTTCCTGCTGCCTACCTCCAGCTGGGCCCCCATTGGCTGAATCCAGCCAGATGCCAGAGGACAGTTCCTGGACCCTGACGGGGCAGCAGTGAAGGACTGATCTTCAGAAGAAGTTGCTGAGTCACGGAGAGGACCTTCCCTGGTGAATAGCAGGTACTTTGGAAAGGGATAGGGATGATTCAGAAAAGACTCCATGCTCTAAGGAGCCTCCGTTTTGGTGCCTTGGGAAGAGATATTCAGAATGGATGGATCTCAGAGTGGTACAGACCAGTATCTCCTAGTTCTGTACCATGTGTACAAATCCCCCCAGAGTCTCCTTCCAATACAGATTCCAGCTGAGCAGTCTGGGACAGGCCTGCAATGCTCCATCTCTGACAAGCCCCGGGGTGACACCATACAGCTGTCCATGGTCCACACATGAGTAGCCAGCCCCAGCTGGCCTGGATCTCCCTTCCCCTCTGCTCGTCTACCCCACACGGTGCTCGTCGCCTCAGATGGCCCCAGTCACCTGTTTCTCTCTGACCTGTCCTCACCAGCCCTTTCCCTCTGCTCATCACTCCTGAGCACCTTTGGGATTCACTTTTCTCCCTCTGCTTCAGGTGATGGTAAGTAAAGGCATTTCTTACCATCTGGCCAGAAATCAACTTCCCTAAGATAGCTGGGCCTGGGGTGGCTAACTTAAAAAAAAAAAAAAAGGAAGTTTAATTGGCTGCAATTAACACAAACAAATTGGTTTGACACAGCTGCAATTATCAGTCTTCCCTTTTCACACTAAATCTGCCGTTCATTTCCCCACTTGCCAGAGAAGGACCGGGAAGGATTTTTGAGATGTTGGTGGTCCCCACCCAGCCTTGCTGTGCCCTGGGGCCCCCTGGCTGCCAGCCTCCCATGCAATCACAGGACTGGGTCGAGGAAGAGGTGGGCAGAGAAGGGAGCTGCCTTATGGAGTCTCTGCCACGTGCCAGACACCGCACCAGGGTCAGCATTCACAACCTGCCTTACCGTCGCTCTGCAGAGGCACTAGTGGGCCCCTTTTATAGAGGAGGAAACTGAGGCATGGTTAGGTGTGGTGGCAAAGATGAAGTTGGTTTTGTGTTTAGTTCTAAAATCAGTGCTCTTTATTCATTCCCCAGTGTAGCTTCCAAACAGGACTGTTTGGAAGACTCCATGCTCTAAAGAGCCTCCGTTTTGGTGCCAAAGTTTTGGTGGCAACTATGCCTGGTAAGCATAGCAGGCATAGCCCTCCAGATTTAGGGGGGAGAGGGATAGAATATATGCTAAAAACTAGGCAATCAGGATAGATAATATTTTAATGCAATATTAAAAAATAAATTACAACCTCCTCCCCAAAATTTATGATGAAAAAAATTATACAAATTTCAAATAAAGATAGAATCCCACCTGTCTGAGAGGGGGCCAGCAAATGTGCTGCGCTTTTGGGGCATCCCCTTCTGTTGCGTTCAGGAGGCCAGTACATCACTTGTACTTCCCTAGTCCCAGCTTCTCGTCAAACCTGAAGAAAATCTCCTCCCCTCCCCACCTGCCTCCCTGATCTGCAGGAGAGGGGAGGCCCCCACACTGTCCTCAAGTCTGGGGCAGGGGATGGGGGATCAGACCCCTGATAGTTGTTAAATGGTGTTCATATTTTCAGGATCCAGTGTTGTCTCTTACAAACTGGAAGCTGGAAGTCTAGACGTCTGCCTTCCACATCTTTGAATGATGTCAGGGTTGGGGGTGAACCTCAGAATGGTCCCGCCTTTAGGTGCACTACGCTGGCAGGTGGTGAGTGGGGCCGGGATCTGGGTTACTCTGCTCAGGGATTGGGTGAGAGGAAGACGGCATGACCTTTGACCTTCCTGGGTCACCTGGCTCCTCCCCTTCTGCCAGGCTGCTGACTGGGCTCTGCCTTGGGAAGGGTCTCCCTGACCCACTGAGCAGCCCTCTGAGTTGTGGCATGGTCAGTCCCTCCCTGGACAGTGGCTGAGCTGCTGCTGAGGGAAGAGGAAGGAGAGCTGTGTCTCCAGGAAGTTTATGAAGATTAATTAGGTCAGCCCATAAAGAATATGGGAGTGAGAAGTCCGGCCCTTTCCCTCTCCAGGGAACAGACATTTCCATGAAGTGGAGCAAATTCCCTGACCTTGCAGAGGTTCCTGGGGCCTGGGCCTGGCAGGGATGGTGCCTCCCTCCCTACCTTGCCTCCTGTCCTGAAGCCCCAGGGTGATGCTTTCCCTCTGCCTCCTCCCCCAGCAAATCAATTTGGTCAGGGAAAGGAACAAGGCTAACAATTAACACCACTCCGCCCGGGATCGCCGGGTCTTCAGTATTCATCATTCCTAATTAATTAAAAAGTAATTACTTATGGATCTGACTTTCATTATTTATGCCCCCCAGGCTGTGACAATATTACTTTCCCCTGGTCCCTCTGGTTCCCTAAGCTGCTCTGGGTGCCAGCGGTTGCAGGTTGCAGTGCAAAACATCTCAAGGACCAATCACAGGCGACAAGGTGGTTGGGGGATGTGAGTCCCCACAGCAGGTCTCAGCGACCTACTGCCCCTTCTGAGAGCCCAGGAGGGGACTTTGAGGAGAGGGAGGTGCCAGGGTCTGCTGCTGTGACCGATTAACCTGTCCACGTGGGGACAGCCTCCGAGCCTTGCTGCTCTGTGTGACTGTGGACCAAACCCACACTTACGCAGAGGTTCAGTCCTCAGGCTAACCTGCTGGACCAGAATCTGCATTTTAACAACTTCCCTGGGGCTTTGGTAGCACGTTGCCCTGAACAGAGAGGCAGGGTGCCGACTCTTCCTGGCCCTGCCTATAGCTGTGCAGGTTGTGAACTGCACAACAGCTGGGCCATCACCATTCCCCGGCTTCCCAGCGCCGTCCCACTTTGAAATGGCTTTCCTGTCCTCAAAATGTATCCCTCTGGGGCTCTATTTGCTTCCTCCTATCTGAGCACACCTAACCTGGTGAGCGAACCTAGGCTAATTACTCAGCGGAGGTGGGCTGATACGGTTTCCTCTTCCTGCCCTGTAACAAAGTTGAAACACTAAAGAGCATTTGACACACTGGGCTCTCTTTAAGGCTTACCAACTATGTATTCTTGGATAAGTGATTTCTCTGGGCTTGGCCAGGGCTTCCCATTCTCAGAGCAGCTGTGAGGGACGAGCTAGCACATGGCCTGCAGTTAATTGCAGTGATTATTATTATTGTTGCCTCAGTCTGAGGCTCAGCTCCGAAGTCTCCCCGAGCTCATCGGGGGCGGCCTGGACCAGAAGAGAGGACCTGGGGAGGGCCCAGTGTTTTTCTGCACTTGTGGCCAGGGTCTTCTGGGCAGAGATGGGGGCCTTGGGGACCTCTCTGGGCAGGTCTAGGGTGCCATGAAGGAGTCATGGCTTTGGGGTTCAGGATGCAGCCAGACATTCTATCCTGCTCCCCTGACATCTGCTACTCGGGTGATGGGAGGACGTAGGTTGAGCATGTAGAGGGTTGTGGCATCCTCCCTGCCTGGTTCGGGAACTACAAATGTTTTTAGAAGGGCAGTCCTGTGAGACTCCTGTGGTGACACTGACCACACCAGGGAGGTGGTGGCCATAGCCATCTGGTCCTTTCTCTCATCTTTGGTGAAACTTCTTAGTGAACTTCTCAGTTCTTAGCAGGAGCTGAGGAGACCATAGGGTGGGCTGGCAGAGGAGTGTGGAGGGGTGGAAGGAGGAGGAGGTATGAGAGAAGAAAGGAAAGACTGTCACATCTGCAGGTGACTCGGACAGTTCAGACCAGGAACCCTGGGATGGGGCTGGTGCCCTGAGGGAGGGAATCAACCTCTGGGAAGCTGAGTCTGAAAATCTTGACAGGAGGGTGATACAGCAGCCTTACTGCCAGAGCCTCTGGCCCTCTGTTCACTGCCTCTCCAAACTCCAGGGACATTTCTCAGCCATCACACCTGTGGTCTCCACAGCCCAGTCCTGAGGATGAGGTCTCGCCTCCCTGCTAGTATCTCAATTTCTTTTCCCAGTTGTGCCGGGCAGAGTATCGACTGGACTGTGATGTTCATGGCTGGGTTGTTTTCCTTGTGGTGGAAGAATAAGACTGCCTGCACTTATTTGGTTTGGATCTTTGTATTTTCCACTCCCCAATCCAAGGGAAAGACTTTCTCCTTGTCTGTTTTGGGGAATGTGGGAATGTGCAGGGCCAGACACTATGAGGAACACTCCTGTCCTCCTGGCTCCCAGGAAAGCATCAGCTCTTGGAGGACACATGCTGGGTGGCCCACAATGGGAAGAGAGAGGACTGAGGCTTTACAGGGACAGAGTAGGAACAGCAAAAGAAGTGACATTATCCCAGAACAGGAAGGAGGGCCTGGGCCCACTCCCTAGTTCTGTAGTTAGCTTCCCTGAGGTGCCCCAGGGGTAGGGGTTGTGGGGAGTGGGGGACCAGGCCCCGGGGTGCCCTGCCTCAGCAGAGCCCCCTACTTTCACCTAGCACAGATGCTGGGGAGCTGCTGGAATTCAAGGAGCTAGTATAGAACACAGGGTCCCCCATAGTTTTAGTTTGCAGTGATTGCTGTCTCCTTCATGTGACCCTGGGGAGGGAGGTGGCAGGGAGGGAGCCCCAACATTGAACAAGACTGTTTCCTGTCATCCCCATGGGATAGGACTTGAAGTCAGATTGAATTTGACTTAAAGACAATGAAGTTATGCACCATTTCTTGCACCCTTGAGAGGCTGATTGCAAATTTATTCATTGCACAGCCCTGGAGGGAGGGGACGTGATTACCTCATTAAGCAAATGGCTTTACTCTCCCAGGTCTCTGAACTGCTTGGTTAATGGACATGGTGAAGGGAAGTGACCAAAGTGGTGGCAGTCTCTGGCCATGGTAGCCATCTGTGCTGCACAAACATGGGCATGGAGAGGCTTCCCCACCCCTCAAGATGCACTCTCTGATAGTCACGCTGAGCTGCCCAGAGGGTGCCTGCTCTGAGCTACTCAGCCCACGTTGTCCCCGGTGTCTACAGATGCACATTCTCAGGTGGTTCCCACCAACCTCCCAGGATTCAGGAGGCAGTGACCATGGACTAGGGAAACTCAGGGGTCAGCCCCCTGCAGAGCACTTTCTAACAAGACTTTGTAACCCACACAGGGTCTGGTATTTGGTGACCACATCTTCCAGATAACATTAGAGCCTCAGCCTCTCCTTGTCCACAGGGAATTTGTTACAGGTTCCCTACTCCAGAGATTGCTGGGAACCCCTGGGGAATGTGTGTCTGTTTCCCATTTGGGCCATGGCAGCTGGATATCAGAGCTTGACCACAGCTCTGCTCCTTTGCTGTCTCATGACCAGCTCCCCTGGGCCACTGTCCACTACCTCCCTGTGCCCTAAATGATGTCACAGATGTGTCAGTGGGTTACTGGAGCTGGCTTATGCTGGCATATGGGTACTGATTGTTAAATTTCAGGAATTTTGTGAACTTCAACTTTGCCACAGTGGGAGTATTTACACCATGAAAACTGGCAGATGCTACAAATCAGGGCTTCTCTTCCCCTTTCCAGCTTCTGGAGAGCCAATTGTTACACACATGCCAGCCTACCACTGGGTGCCTTCCTGATGTTATAGACTGAAGTGCCCTGGACATCCCCAGGGCTTGAGGCGGGCAGAGGGCATGACAATGCAGGAAAGAAAACACAGGTGTTTTCCTGGCCACTCCTGGCCTCCATGGGCCCCAACCTTGGCTTTGGTTCAGCCTTACAGTTCCCTGTGAGGAGTATCTCAAGCAGGGTTCCCTCCTTGAGCCTAGCCCTTTTGCACCCTCATCTTCTGACATGCCCAAGGGAGGGGAAACTTTATCATTACTTTAAAGAAATTATGTTTTCTTTTTTATTTTATTTTTAGGGCCTTCTGCAATTCTTGAGGCTTCACTGTTCCACTCCTATCACTGTCAAAACTGAGGAAGTGCTGTCTCCAGCCATTCGGTAGAGACCACAGTTCTTTAAATTCATTGCAGCCCATTGTGCCAGACATATCTCTATCCAGCATTGAAACCATAAGCCGACAAGTCTCCAGGTTAAAAGGTTTGTATCCTCCTGCAATGCCAGACTCTGTCAGACATCCCTGCAGTTCATCTGCATCTGTTTGACCATCCTGTCCGGCTACAGCAGCAAAGTAACCACGCAGAGGATCCTGGGCCTGTTCAGGAAAAGCCAGCCCTCCGGGAGCTCCTCCATACCTGCCTGGGTAGTACCCACCGCCCGTGCCAGAGTGCCCGGGGTACGCCATGATGCTGACTGCACGGCCACCTTGCCACCCTGCAGCCCCGCCTCCTGGCTGTGCGACCCGCCCCACCACCTCGCCTCCACCAAGAAATTATATTTTCTGAGGATATTTTCACTGATACATGGAGCACTTGTTCTGCATTTCAAACATGCCAGTTCCTTATATTCACTTATCTTCATTTTAACGCTGGAAGTGGGTACTGCCTTTGCAAAACCAAGAGGCTCATTAAAAGGGTAACCCCGCAAACCAGGGGTCAATTTGCTCTCATTGGGAGGCTCAAATTTTTGTCTTTAGATTAAAAAAAAAAAAAAAAAAAGCAACTGCAGAAATCTCTAGAAACAAAGATTTCTTGTTATCTCTGAATTTGTGCACTGTGTGTGCATGTATGAATGTGTATGTGACAATGCTGAATTTCATGTGAGCCCTGTGTTCCTGGAGAACAGCCAAGGTTAAAAAAATACCCTCACCATTTTGTTCTAGAAAACATCTCACTTCAAAGAGCCACCCTTCCCCACATGACTTAGGTAAGACTCAGCGATGCCTCTCTGAGTCTCCAAATTCTCAGACTCAGACCCTGCAAATGCCCATTCTTGGCCTCATAACTGATTAGTAGAACTGTTGGTCCCCACGGATCAATGGGAGACAAATGGCTTTTAGCCAAACTTTGGTTCTCTCCTCCCTAAAGTCTACATGTGCACCCTGGTCCCCCCTCAGCTTAAGCCAGTGCACAGTCCCTGCTAAGGACGGTCTGGCCTCAAGGCGGGACAGTCTCCCTTCTTCTCTTCAGTCAGGCCCCCTTTTCATCCACTTCTCACACTTGGTTCTTTCCAGTTTTTCCTACTGCTTTCTGAAAGCTCTTTAGCTCAGCCCTCAAGACCTTGCAAATCCTATGGTCAAAGTGTTCTCACCATTGTAGCATCTCCTAGCCCCGTCCCCTCTTGATAATAATCCTTTTGAATAAAGTCCCTCCTTACAAAGTCTGGGTTTGTTTTCATTTGATCCCTGCCTCTACTACAGCATCCAGTACCCTGAGAGGAACTTGGCAGTTCCTGGCAGTAAGCAGGTTCTGATGGGAAGATGCGAACACAGGTCCAGTCAGAAGAGCCAATGACAGGGGAAGTAGGCTGTGACCTTGCACATTCAGAGGAAGAGAAGATCTGGGAGTGGGGATGCAATCTGTGGGCACGGGGATAGATGAGGACATTCTCTGTCCTCTGAGGAATCATATCAAGGAAACAAGAAATGAGAAATATATGCCTATGTCTTAGTCAACAATGTTGGAGGGAAAACTTTTCCTCTGTCAACTTATGCTGGTCTGGCTGGGGGGCCTGTGAATTAAACTGGTGATATATTAACAGGAGAAGAGACGAGGTTTATTTCACATGCATATGGAAATACTCTATAAGGAGCAGATCTCTGATCAGTTATTATACTAGCTTAATGGGACAAGGAGGCATCAGTGGGGATATATGAGAGGGTTGGACAAGGATTGCATTGTGGACTGAATGTTTGTATTCCCACAACCTCATGTACTCCCTCAAGCCCTACCTCCCCAAGCTTATTAAAGCCCCATCCCCCAAGTGGAGATATGACATTCAAGAACTGATTAGGATGATGTGAGTCGTTAGGGTGGGGCCCTCATTATGGGGTTAGTGTCCTTATAAGAAGAGACATCAGATAGCTTGCTGGTGTTCTCTCTCTCTCTCTCTCTCTGCCATGTGAGGACACAGCAAGAGGGGGACCCTCACCAGACCCTGACCGAGATGATGACACCTTGATCATGGGCTTCCAGCCTCCAGAACCATGCAAAACAAGTATCTGTTGTTTAAGCCTCTTGGTCTATGGTATTTTTTACTGTAGTCTGAGCTGCCTAATACAGCCTGTTTACATATTATTCTTGGAATGCCACATGATAATAGTCAATTGCCTGGCCTGGAGTCTCCATTGGATGGTGGCTTATAGTAGCTGAATTCTCAGGAATCTCTGTTTTGGTCAGATAGGGGATACTTAGGAAAGGCCCCTTCTGTATCTGCTACTTCTTATATGTCTTCAGATTAAAGGGTTCTTTATGTAGTCCTGGTGGGTTGTTGGTCTTTTCAACTGAGATCACCAGGCCAGGAGGAACACAGGCACAGGGGCACTGAGAAATTCAAAGAATCTTGCAGGGAGTGGGCATGAGTTGGGCTTGGCCCTTCAGAAGAGATGAGGCCCTCTCACTGACAAGACACGTCTGGAAGGGTGGCTTTCCTGCACCCCATCTCCATCAATCTCACAGCTACTCCTTTTGACATAAGTAGGTGCCATCCCAATCCACTTGCAAGGAAACCTGGGCCCTGTGAGGTTCAGTGATTGCATCACATGAGGTGACAGTGGACTGTCAGGAGGAGAACCAGCTCGTCCACCTCCTTTTCTAGGCTTTCTCCATGAGGATTTGGATAAGCAGAGAGGAGGATCAGACGCTACAGAACAGAGACACAGGAATGAGAGTGAACCTGCTGAGTTGTGAGGAGAAGGGAGTGGGGGGGAGGATGGTGTGGACTTGCAGGCAGGCTGGGGCGAGGTTATGGAGAACTTTAGATGTCAGATGGAGAAATGTGGTTTTTGAGCAGGGGAAAGGCATGCTGAAAGTACTGCAGTGTTCTGGGATGTATGTAATGTACATCCAGACTCTAAGTTGTGGACACTCACTGACTGTCAGTGACTCCATTCTTAACAGAGGCAGAGTGATTTGGCTGTAGGACATAAGACCACCTGTAGCCTGCAGGGGTTTGCCGACATCTCCCCCGGCCTTCTAAGGAGGAAAGATTTCCTGGCACGGTGTGTGTGTGTGTGTGTGTGTGTGTGTGTGTGTGTGTGTGTGTGTGTGTGTGTGTGGTTTTTACTGCTCAGCATCCATTCTCCTTCTTTTGATAACAGCACCCCAAAGCTCATATGGGTGGCCCACTCTCCTGTTCTTCTGGCTTGCTGTTCTGCTGAACCTAGTGTGGGTGGAGCCCATGATCCAGGCTAAGCCAATGAGAGGCTTCCACCCTCTGGCCTCTTGCATTGGTTCAGGGATGGTCACATGACTAAAGATAGCCCAATCAGAGCCAAGGGGCCTCATCTGGCCTTTCTCGGTTGTGTTCCCAGGGAAGTTGATTCTTTGGTAGATCTAGCGCTGGAGTTTGTGCTCTGCTGCTGCTTATCTATCCAGAAAATGAAGCCAGTTCAGGGAAGGCAGAGCCAGGAGAGGAAGAGGAGCCGGGTCCTGAGCCCAGCTTTGCTCAACACCAGTCCCACCGATCCCTGAAGTTTTGAATGTGTTGGCCTAAAAGTCTCCCACCCTTTCTTTTTTAAAAAGTTTCCTTTTTTGATTGTACTGAGTTTTTCCACAAAGAGCAGTGGAGACCCAGCTGACACGGTCTGCTCCTGGGTCCCTGCAAAATAAAACTAAATATCCTCCACACCCCAACATTACAAAACAAACGCCGAACCACAGAATGTAAGGCAGGGGAGCTAAAGGGATGTGCCCCGCAAGCTGTTAAACCAGAGCGAGGTAGCAGAGAAACGAAGGGTGTGCAAAGGAAAGCGTCGAGTTGCGGGAATTTGGCTACGGGTGATAGAATCACCTCATGCTCTTTGAGAGGTTCCAAGAGGGGTTTTAAATTGCATTTCAGTTATTCTTAGCTAACAAAGTGGCATTTACTTATAACATTGCTCAAAGCTTAGACCACACCAGCTTTTGTGGGGTAATAGTAAGAAAAATGACTACCATTTATTGGGCACGTACTATGTGCCAGGCACTTTATATGTTTGTCTCCACATAATAACAATCCTAGCAGGTCAGTATTATCGTTGCTTCTCTTTTACATGTGAGGAACCCAAAGTTTAGAGAGGGTAAGTAAGGTACTAAGTTCACACAGCTGGGAAGGAGAGAGGGGCGGGAACTTTGGTCTCTGGAAGCTGAGTCCTTAAATATGGGGCTGAAGGGAGCCCCAGGAAGAGGCGTGTATTTTGCCCTGGCTGTAGCTCTTGGCTGCCTCAACATCTCGTGGGTTCTCATCAGAAATGCAGAGTCTCAGGCATCACCTGGGCCTACTGAACCAGAACCTGCATTTTAACAATACCCTCACACTCCTATGCAGGATCTAAATGTGAGAGGTGTTCCTGCAGCAGGCCCTGCACTGGCTCCTGCTCACTTCCCCATAAATCTGACCCTTAAAAGCTATTTAGCTTGAAGCCAAACTGCTCTTGGGCCTAATTTGTGGAATTCGAATGTTGTGCTCATCTAAGACCCTTGTTAGACCCAGCAAGTGTTCTTCCTTATGCTGGAAAGACAGCACGTAAGCCCCCGTCCCATCAGTAGGAAGACTAAGGCTCAGGGGATTATAAAGGACTTGCCCTGTTTTAACCAGGACAGGCAGTGGCAGGTTCACACCCACAAGTCATATTCCTTTCGAAATTCTTCCAGTTGGCATACTTTCTGTTGCCACTAATGAAAAACTCAGCTCAATGTGGCTTAGTTAGTTTTTAACTAAAAGGTATTAATTGGTGCACACGTCTGAAAAAATCCAAAGGCAAGGTACACTTCTGAGGAGGGATGATTCAGCAGCTCAGTGGTCTCTCCAAAGAACGTTCTATTTCTCCTGTTTCCTCACTATGCTCTCCATAGCATGGACTCCTTCTTAGGCTGCCTGGCTCCCCACTGCTGACAGGAATAAATGCTCTTTCAGTGCAGATAATTTTGGACCCTTTCTGTCTGATTCCACCCAACCCACCTGCTACTGAAGCTTCCAGTCTCTGAATTGTCCTGACATTTTCTCTGTACCCCTCCTCCCACTTCTATTTCAGTGCTTTGTTCATGCTATTCCCTCTTTTTGTCTTTTTTTTTTTTTTTTAATCTTTTTATGATTGTAAATGTGGTGCTTGCTCATTGTAGAAATTTATAAATCCACAGACAGTTTGAAGAAGAAAGTTTAAAAACTTCCTAGCCCTATCACCTGGAGAAAACTACTGAGGGGAGGAAGGTGAACTCCTGGCCACAGAGAACTTAACATCCCAGCTTCTCAGTGCCTGGGAGTACAGGCTCTGACCTGTGACATACAGTTTTTCCTCTTTGCTGGGGAGGGAGCCCTGAGGCTGGGGCAGGCAGTACTGGGTACTTGGTGCTGGAGCCTCATTGCAGCTCTCCTCAGTCCTGCCTCTTCCTACAGGCATTCTCCAGAGGGGAAAGCCTTTATTTCCTGTGCATAGTGGTCTCTGAATGAGAGATCAAACTTCAGAGAGAGCTGAAAAAGCAATTAACTTCACTCAAAGTGAAGGATATTGTTTGGAGCCACTGGACAATTTTTTTTTCCCTAGAAAAATTACACCCTCAAAATCAACATTTGATTTAGTCTTTGTTCATTTTAAGAATGATGGGAAGATATGCCTAGGCAACATGGGACTTTATAAAAAAAAAAAAAGGATGCTGCTGAAATAATTTTAAGTCTGGATATAGCTTTACATTTGCTTTCTGGAAAGCCTGTACCAATTTACACCCAACCAGCAGTGCATAAGGAAGGCCTAGCTCTTCATAACCTTAGCAGCATCGAGAATTACAATTTAAAAAACATTCACTTGATGGCAAAACATTGCTTTCTTGTGTATTTCTTTGCTTACAGTGAAGTTAAATATTTTTCCCCATGGTTTTTAACCTCTTGTTTTTCTTTCTTTCTTTTTTTTTTTTAGGACAGAATCTCACTCTGTCACCCAGGTGACAGTGCAGTGGTGTCATCATAGCTCAGTACATCCTCAAACTGCTTGGCTTATGCCACAATACCCAGGTAAGTTTTCAATTTTTGTAGAGACAGGGTCTTGTTCTTGCTTAGGTTGATCTTGAACTCCTGATCCCCCTGCCTTGGCCTCCCAGAGTACTAGGATTATGGACATGGGCCATTGTGCTCAGACTCTTTTGTTTTGTTTTGTTTTTTGGAAAAGATTTTTGTTTCTGTTCGTTTTCCTCCACCTCGTTGCTTTGTACGAGCTCTTTGCATATTGTGGTTAATGTCTGTTGGTGATATACATGCGTTATTGTTTTCCATATTTTATGGTCTGAATCCCTGAAGTTATAACGTTGCATAGGAAATTAAAGTTGGGCTGATGTCTCTGTTCCCACTCCCACAGCTCTGGTGCTTAACACCAGCATCTTTTTCCAACATCGTATTTGTGGGCTGGGCTGTTCCTGTTAGCCATATGTTGCAAACGCTCTGGAGTATAAGGGAAGACAATTTCAAATTTTGCAAAAGGTGCAGAATTTCCTAAGGTTGATCAAAGTGATTATGGAGAATTACTTGAATCACATGCAAGGCAACTGGCAAATGAGGATACGGCAGAGTTTTCAGCCAGTTAACAATTACAGAACAGAAAATCTACAAGGCTGATGAAATGACAGGCACTTCAAAAGAGAGAGATTTGAATTTTAGAGGATTAAGACAGGCCATTGGGAAAATTGATGACGCCTTCAAATATTTTTTGCAAAACGTCCTCTTTATGATTGTGCTGCGAAAGTCAAACATGAAATCACGGTTGTTGTATGGTGCTATCAGGCAGTCTCGTCAGAAAAATTATGCCCCCGAATCAACATCTTGTTCTTTGTTCCTTCGAAGAATTAAGGAAGAGTTGCATTAATAGCCTAGTTTTGTTAAATGTAAGCTAAAACAAACTGTTTCATAATTTATTTTTTTTTATGAAAAATATAAAGTTGCTGCAATCAAGCGTTTATTTCTTTTTATCCTTTAAATGTGTTCGCTTCATGGCATTTTTTTTCTAATCCCGATGTTCCTTGACTACCGAGAGCCTTCAATATTCCAGTTTGGTTTTTGTAACAAGGATTTCTGCTCCCTCTGTCCCTAGTCCAAGGTACCATGGGATCCGCCAGTCTGGCCCCAGAGTTCAGGCACAGGGATCTTCCCCTGGTGCCTCATGGTCTCCTTAGAACACACAGGGGACCCTGGACGTAAGCATATACCTGGGGGCCACACAATGTGTCATGTGAAGGTTTAGAGGGCTGGTTCTGCAAGTTCCCACAAGCAACCCTGCTGGACCAGGCACTGCAATCAAAGCTGAGCACTATTCCTGTTCACACACAGGGGGACAGCTTTTGATGGGCTTGTTGTCCCTGGAAATGCTTTTGTCACACAGCTCCTGGATGCATGAATGGTGTCTTTGCTATAGCTCTGAGCTGGGCCTGCATCTCCGACTTCACACAAGGGTGGGCTCACATGTTCAGAGCTTGGATGAAGACTTCTTTCCTTGCTTCTGTGCTTGGGCCTGTGCTCTTCTCTCTGCTCCGCCTTAGACCTCTAGAAAAAAGCTGTTTTCTTTTGTCCTGACATCTTTTTTAGCATTGCCTGTTTAGAAATATCCACCCCTCTGCCAAGGGGGGCTGCCTTGAATTCCTACACAGAGCCAGCCGTAGTGTCTTAAAGAAAATGGGACCAACACATTTAATCTTTAGCAGGTGTCACGTTCCACTTTCAACTGGCTTCTAATGCTTTATGACACAGAGTCGTTTAATCGTTCTGCAGTTAATCCCATTGGTCTTTTTCTTCTTAACATTCATTGCCCTTAAGCTTTGAGAGTCTTTTAAATATGTATTTATGCCCTATATTTTAAAATTTAGTTTTAAATACATCTAGCATGTATTTCTGTATATGGGGTGAGGTGTGCTGCACCAATTGGTCATGGCCATGGTCACCACCGGGGGGAGCGCACCAGGGAGTCTCCATTCTGGTGCATGTTTCTCCTCTGCAAGTCTGGGACAACTCTGCTCACTGAGCCTGTACGGGGGGGGGGGGGGGGGGGGGGGGGAAAAATACCGGGACCCGGGGGCCACAAACCCCCGGGCCCCCCCGGGAACGGGGGGGGTTTGTTTTTTTAAATTG
>CAUYPK010140351.1:0-17164 GCA_963574355.1 Loris lydekkerianus | reverse complement strand
GGGAAGGGAGGGAGAGAGAGGAAGGGAGGGGAGCAGAGGGGAGGGGAAGGAAGGGAGGGGAGCAGAGGGGAGGGGAAGGGAGGGAGGGGAGCAGAGGGGAGGGGAAGGGAGGGAGGAGAGCAGAGGGGAGGGGAAGGGAGGGAGAGAGAGGAAGAGAAGGAAGGGCTGGGAGGAAGGAATCTATAAGGCATTGTGTGTGTGTGTGTGTGTGTGTGTGTGTGTGTGTATTCTTAGTACAATATCTATAAACACATTCATTCATCTTAAGAAAACAGAAAGGAAAAAGCAACTCAAAATTAAGAATGCAGAGATCCTATAACCTCCAGAAATCATACTATCACAGCTAAAGCCATAGAGCAGTCTATAAAGCAGCTTATAAAACATTTTCTCATTTATTGTGTCCTGGGAGGTGATTAGCCAAACTTTTACAGATCAAGAATCCAAGACTCAATGTATTAGTTATAGGACTCAAACCCAGAGGTCACCGCAACTGCTGTTGACATCGTACACCAACCAGAAAGGTCACCACCAAAAGTGCCTCTGATAGACACACCCAGCAAGGCAACATTACACACGTATCTTACCTCTGCTTCTCGGGTGAACTGATGGTCAGCAGGAATGGTGGTAATCAGTGAGAAGAAAGATGGGTCATGTACTCTAGTCTGCTAGTGTCTGTTGTGTGCCTGAATTGTCCTGGTGGCTATGAGCCAAAAAGGATGAAGCAGCTATGAATGCCTAGGCAAAGGGCTGAGAAATAAATTTACAAGAAAGAAAATATCTACAATGGAATCTCCGTAAGATGACCACTCAAGGGACTGTAACACTAAGTAACACAGACTGGCCAGCACACGGAGGTGGTCGGAGGTGGTCGGCACAAGGAACAAGGCCTCTGTACTGATATGTACATGTGGTGCATGTCCAGTCTATGAAAACCAGGTCAACTTGAGTGGGTGGTCAGCATAGGGAGGTGGTCTATGGAGGCTCTATTGTAATTAGGGAACTTGTGAACTAAATTTGAAGATAATTCAGAAGCTTCATGAGTTTATTCAGTAGTGAAGAGAGATTCAGACAACCAAACTGAAAGGAGAGCTGCATTTTTTTATCTTTCAAAGGAAGGCACCACCAGGGATGCCAAAATTTATTGGAACACAGAGCTTGGTAATTTTTCCTCAACTACAGAGGCAATGTGACTTTGTGACCACAAAAGACATTCTGCTGATCTTGACCATTTTTTTTTTTTTTTAATCTATGTGCCCAGGCTCTACACACAGGCTTGGGCAGACCCAAAGCAGAGTTCCTGCCCTCCAGGGCACGTTCTCTCAGTCCCGTCTTCGCTGGTAAAGACTCGTCCATCCTCATCAGCTGAGAGCCAGGTGCTCAGTGGGCCACACACTTTCCACTTAATTCTTCTTGTTCTCAAGCACTTAAGGCAGAGTTTTAGTAAATTCCTTACAAAGTTTTCTTCACACATTTCCCACAGTCTCCAAATTCAGCTTTCTGCACCACAGCTACAGGGTACGCCGCTGTCATCTTTTTGCTGAGTTCAATAGATGAGCAAGGTTATATTATGACATCCAGTTATGTGACGACAAACTCCTGCCCTGTAGCATGCAGAAGGCTGGATCTTCAATGCACCCACATGGTACAGGAAGTTGGTAAAGTTAACACTGTGTTTTCGAAAAAGAACAAGCCCCATAGACAGCCAAGGCCATTGCCACAGAATGTATCATGGAGCCGCTAATATTTTCTTTGGAAACAACAGCCTTGAAAATGTTCACAGAATCCTGCTACCTAAGCAGCTGGTGGTCCAGTGCTGAGCTAATTTGCAGAATGGGCAGAACCGAAGTGGAAGAAGGGCAAGTTGCAAGAAAGCTGGTAATCAGTCCCCAGGTGGTACAAAGCAGTGCCCAGAGTGATTTATAGCTCCAGCCCCTACCCTGAAGTTATGAAACCTCTGCAAGTGATTTCTGCAGTCTGGGCTGCATCTTCCCCATTATAAACATGAGAAGGACAATGTATTCTGTGATGATTTTGCAGAAGAAAGTAGAATGAGTTTTGTCAACTGCCAGGTGCTATTCAAATGATAGGAACTATTGCATAGTTATAGATCTTGCCCAACTAAAAATCACTAGGGATGCCAGAAATAATCCTTGTGCAGGTTGATCAATCCCGCCTGAGAGACACACTGACCACACCTGGAGCTTCCGTAGCATGAGCATGAAGGCCTGCCCACAGTCAGTCACCACTGCAGGGAATTGTGTGCTAGGGGAAGAGACACGTTATGAGAGAAAAGAGATTGTGTCAGTGGTTGCTGGGTCCATGTTTCACTGTACCCAGCAAAAGAGCTGTAATGTTAAGAAATGAATGAAAAATACAAAATAGAATGAATCACCCTGCCCAAGTTCGTATATTTTTCACATAACATATTTGATAACTTCCATCTTATACTTACTTCACTGGGCCTAGCACAATTGATTCTAAATCCAGAAAAGTGCTAGGATGGGAAAGAATCTAGAAATGTTCTTTCCTAGCCTTTATCATATGAAAATGTATTATATTCCTGCTACATTAAATCATATAAATTGCCTTTTTCAAATAGGCCAGACAATTCAAATATGGGAAATTTCATATTACTCAGTCCAACAGATCAGAGATCAAACTAGATATGGTACAAATGATTTTGTCTATGGTGATTTCACAATCCAAGACTTATTGATTTATTAAAATGCATCCCCCATAATCTACTTCTTATCACAGCTTGTGTTTCATTAAATGCTTGCTTAAATAAAATGCTTTTCAAAGGATCTACAAACAGTATAAATTTATAAACACTCAAGACACAGCATTTTAAAGGAAGTAACAAAGTCTCTACCATTGAAATAAGATTTTAAAGGAAGTTACTCTTAGAAGGAGCTGCCTCATTTTTCTTCATCTTCTCCTTCTCCTGCCTCCCAAATAATGGAACCCAAGCTCTGTTATTAGTCAGGATTCTCCAATAGGAGGTATATGTATAAAGAAAGAAGTTTATTTTAAGGAATTAGCTCATGCCATAATGGAGGCTGGTAAGTCCGAAATCTGCAAGGGAGGCCATCCGGCTGGCAACCCACGGAAGTGTTGATGTTGCAGCTCAAGTTCAAAGGCAGTCTGCTGGCGGAATCTCCTGCTTGGCAGAGGTCAGTCTTTTGCTCTGCTCAGGTCTTTGGCTGATTGGATGAGCCCCCCCCCCCCCCATCATGGAAGCAACTATGCTTTACTCAAAGTCCGCCAGTTTAAATGTTGATCTCATTGAAAATCACCTTTATAAGAATATCCAGAACAATGCTTGACCAAATATATGGGTATTGTGGCCCAACCGAATTGACACATAAAATTAATCATTACAACCTCAGACAGACTATTCTAGTTACTACACTGGGCATAATTAGGCAACCATTAAATTTGCCTTTTGTAATTACTTTATTATAATAAAATTGAGGCTTTTTCTTAATGAATCTTCATAACAGAAGTTACTTCCTTCATACTCTGTGGAAGTATGCCAGGCAGACTATAGTCAGAACGATCTTCCTTTCTGGTACCATGTGTGAGGGAGACTCCATTCCACCTCCCTAAAACCATGATGTGACTAGCTGGCCTTCAAAATTCAAATTCAGCATTGAGAATTTTATCAAATATCTTAAGATAATTTTTCTTATATAACCATATTTGAAAACCAATAAAACACTGGAAAATCACACAGCCTTTTTCTGTCAAAAACCAATAGAGATTTTACTATGTTGAGTTAAATATAAAAGAAGAAGAAAATTATCTAGGGCCAGGAAACACTGAATCATTTTTAAACCTATTGATCAGCTCTCCCCACAAACCTCTAAACTCGTTCACTTAGATTTCATCTCCTTAACTGATCTTTACGGGGCATACTGAGCGATGAGTAACAACAGTAACTAGGAAAACTGACTGTGAAGTTCACCCTCCCTCACCCAGGAGCCCACACTGCTTATATAACCAGGGTACAGGCTCTAAGAGCAGCTGCAAAGCCCTCTGGGAGTCGGGAGCAGGGCAGGGATAAAGGCAAAATTCACCTAGCAGTTTCCCGCATTAAGAACTTAAGTCAGCGTTTAATCTCATTGGGATGTGGTTTTTCCTGTTGGCTTTTTAAAATCAAATTTGTCAAATACAATTCACCTAATCGTATATGTAGTATTCTTATTAGGATATTACCATGTAAAATATATTATCATTATAAGACTATTACAAGGACTAAAGCTCAGAAAAATGGAGCAATTATCATCACTTACAGAACCATGGAGAAGCAATATGGCATAATAGAAGAAAAAAGTCTGATTAATTTGATTTCAAAAACCATGGACAGGTTCAGAAATATTTCAGTAGTTATGGCCACCTTTTCCCCAGCCAGGGATTTCTCAGGGTTTCTGCCCCAGTCTCCCCATCTTTTCTCTTCTCTCCCTGAGGAAGGAAGATGGTGTTAGAGGGTGACCCTTTCCCCCCTCTATGCCCGGGAAACTGATTCAGCAGATGTGCAGGAGGTCCGGGTGAGCCCAGTGCCCCAGCCTCTTACTAAGCAGGAATTTTGCGTCATTATGTGTGCATATATCCCTTTATTAGAATATTCACCTGATATAATACAGTCTTACCCTTGAGCTTTCATTTTATGTTTCCAATAAATAACAAGCCTTTTTCCTCGAGGCCCATTTCTAGGCTTCTGCTCTATCTCTGGTGGTGACTTTGACAAAGCTAAGCATACAGGAGAGGCTAAATAAATGCAGAACGCTCTGCAGGGGGGGTTGCCTATTTTTTATATTTCTGGAATGGGCAGGTTGAAGTTCAAGAGGAGGGGAAAGAGGAGCTGCTTAATTGAATATGTTGCTATGGCTTTACTCAAGGGGAAAAACAAGGGAAGCACATGGCCTGTTGTTTACTAGAGATTTCTTTGTGGATCTCTGACATCCTAATTTTCTGAGGCTGTGAAAATAAGCCCCACCCCACAAGTCAGAACGAAAAGAAAGATGGCAGTCCAGACTTTCACAGTGGGGACCAAGGTATATGACGTGCTCTGTCCCCCCTTTCTCTTTCCGTGTGCTTCCCTGAAGACATCTAGCCCGCCCGTAACTCACCTCCCCCACTGTGGACCTCAAACCTCTGCTCCAGGCCCCAGACCACAGCTGGTGGAAAAGGGCAGACACCTGACCCAAACCACGCCCATCTGATTACAAACTAGGACAATCTTTCTGGGTGGCTGCACTATAATCAGCTTTGGGACCCACATTCCACAAGGCAGCAGATATTCCCCCAGGTCTATTGTGAGCAAAGCAAGCTGGTCCCAGAGAGAATGAAGCGACTGAGCAGCAAAGAGAAATGGGCCCAGGCCCTGCGTCTTGCTGACGTCGCCTACCTTCCTGCCCTGGGTTCTAAGATGCATAAATTCATTCTTTTAAATAAGTTATTATTTTTTATTCCACCTGTTTGAATTGATTTCTGTTACTTGTAACCAAGAGTCCTAGTCAATACGGTGGGGGTCTATTTCAGAAGACATAGGGTAGAAGGGAGAAGGTGGGGTGCTTTTTTCTGACAGATTAATTCATAATAAAAATTATTTTGTTCCAGTGGAACCTTCTGAGCCAACTCAGGCATCTGGTATTTCAGTTACCCCTGCTCACAGCCATCATCGTCATCTCCCCACTTGTTTGAGCCAAAATACCCTAAAGTGTGAACAATGGCATGTGTTTGGGGGGGGGGGGTTCCCCTCTAGCCTAGCAGATGCACAGCTTCCTCTCAGATTGTGCTATTTTTCCTTAAACTATAAAACTATTCATTACTATTAGTGGGATCACATATACCCTTGAGGGAGCCACACGTCATGAATATGTAAGAGGAAACTAGCACAGGGAATGTTACCCTCCCATGCTTGCTTACTTTTGAACTTTATTCCCATTATCTTTGTTAATCTTCTTTTCATACATATTAAGAATTCTCTCTGGTCCATCATCCATTTCTGCAACCTTGAATAATAGTTCATTTCCATATGTCTACCATCCTCATGGCTCTTTATTTTATTATTATTAAATCATAGCTGTGCACATTAACGCAACTCATGATTCTTCTTGCAGCATCCGCAGCACCCCTACATACTTCTATAATACCGTATTTATTCTAAAACACACCATTTTGTATGTATTTTTAATTCTCCATCTTCCCTCCAGCTCAGAGTAAGACCTACTGATTGGAAAAGGCTGTGCCTTATTGCTCAAAGCCCAGTGTTTCAGACACTGGCTACAAACAGACATTTGACAAGGGAACAAGTATATGAGTAAGAAAATGAATAAATGACTTTGCTCCATCCAGCATTTATGGTATTCTCGGCCTATATTTTAAATACATCCTCCCTTTCATTGTTGTCAGAATATGTGTACTATGTGTTCTTTTAGCACCTATAATCATACCCCTTTTCCTTTAACACTGTATCCCTATCAAATTTTCTTAAAAGAATGTGATGGTCTTTTGATGTGGAAATCTGGCCACACTGGTCCCAGTCATTCAATCAAACACTAATCTAGCTATTGCTGTAAAGGTATTTTGTAGCTGTGATTAAAGCTCATAATCAGTTGACTTTAAGAGAGATGATCATAGATAATCTGGCAGGAACTGATTTAATCTGTGGAAAGACTTTAAAAGCAGAGCTGAAATTTCCCAGAAGAAATTCCGTCTGTGGGCAGCAGCTTCAGCCCATGCCCAGGAGTTCTGGCCTTCCTTTCCTGGATTTCAGACTTAATTAGCCAATGCCACAATTGGGTAACCAGTTTCCTGCAATAAATCTCTTAACGTCTGTCTCCTGCTGCTTCTACTTCTTTGAGTGAACTTTAACTGCTCCAGAGTTTAACAACAGACTGCACATAGAATCGAGCTCTACATTGGCTGCCATTTCTCACTGCCCTCATGCTTTCATTTCCCACCCTTTCTATTCAGTAATTTTTTTTTTTTAATATTCACCAGGGCAGGTTTTTTTTTTTTCATGTATACATTAATGCATTTATGGGGTACAATGTGCTGATTTCATATAGAATTAAGAATGCTTACATCACACTGGTTAATATATATCTCATCTCTTTTACTTAATTATTATGTTAAGACATTTATACTCTATACCAGGGGTCCTCAAACTGCAGCCCACGGGCCACACAAGGCGGTGTGATTGTATTTGTTTCTGTTTTGTTTTTGGACTTCAAAATAAGATATGTGCAGTGTGCATAGGAATTTTGTTCATAGTTTTTTGTTGTTTTTTTTTTTTAAACTATAGTCCGCCACTCCAACAGTCTGAGGGACAATGAATTGGCCCCCTGTTTAAAAAGTTTGAGGACACCTGCTCTATACTAATGGTCACATGGGCTGAGAGTAATTTTAAGATATTTCAGCACATTTCATTAGCACTGCAAATTTGTACATGGTCTTTGAGAAAAATAAGCATGGTTTGTTGCATCGAAAAGAGTATGCTCTTGAATCAAACAGAACATACATTCTATTCACTTCTGTCTTAGGGGTGTTCTGAGATTTCCCTTCAATTCATGTTTTCCTTACTATGTGCGCAATGTTGCAAAAACTCTGCGACATGCTGTTTGTTAATGGAGCCAACCACTGCACTTAGTCCACAGGTAAAACCTACTATAAAATATTTTCAATAGTGTTGGTGGCCTGCAATTTCTCATCCCTTTTTTAGTCTTTAACATTCATGTCTTATTTTTACTTCATCTTATCTGCCACAGTTCTCCCACAAGGTCCTCAACATTCTTTGCACAGCACAGCAGTGAATCCATGTGCTTGTCCTCCTCAAAACATGACTGTGCTACTCACGTCACAAGCTACAGCCTCTGCTTTTAAAGATTTTGTTTCCTGGGTTTAGGGTACCTTAGCTTGGTCTGCCCTCTTCTCCTTGCTTTTCTGGGCCATGAGTTGGATCCACAAGGAAACTTCCGAGCTTCACAGCTTATCCTTCAGCAGCACCTGACTCGGCACAGTCGCATTTTGTAAGCTGATTACCCCTTCTTTCCATTGTTCTATTATTATTACAACATTCCTCAAATTTTCACCTGCCAACTTCCCCCACCATTTAAGGGAGAAAATCAACAGTTGTTGCTATAGCTGAAGTTTTGGAAGATATTTTATTCACTTCACATTTCACACCTATTGTTATTTGTTGTGGCACGAAACTGTTATTAAGCCATTCATCAGCTTCCCCATTTCATATTCATAATGGAAACTTCATTTGAGTGTTGTGCTTCAATCCCATATTCTGGCCAATTTATTCTAAGTAGTGGGCTTTGTAAATCAGATATTCTTTGCTTTAGGCTTTTCCATTTTTTCTCAAGACATAAATCAAATTCTTCTCTCAAACTGTCATCCTTACAATGCAAAAAGAAGTTTGTCCTTAAACAGTTTCTCCATTCTACATGTATAACATTTTGAGGAAGAAATACATTCACAAATCTCTGCATTTCTCATGAACTACATCTTCCAACTCAGATTCCACATGAGGAAAATCTCTCCTGCGAATAGCTCTCCTGTCCTCCTTGGTGAACACCAGCTCTCTTGTTGTAATCAGCTTGACTGTCGGAACCAACATCACATCAGGATTCCCTTCTCCCCAGACACATAAGCTGCATCATCAGCCTTCCACACCTTACTCTTTTTTCTCCACCCCACCCCTCCTGATCCCAGGCAAATACTTTCCTTGTATTTCCTTTTCCTTGGTCCCCATTTGCTGCCTCCTCCTCTAATGGTTCCAGGCAATTTACCCCCACTGCACAGATCCAGCTTGCTTGCTTGACTTCATTTTAAAACTTTGATGAAACAACCAGCACAGGTCAGGCAGAAACAGAAGTGGATAAAGAGCATCTTGTGGCTTAAAGAGCTAAGAGTCAGGTAATAAGGAAAGGCCCAGAAACAACTAAGTTATGAGATATACCTTTAGTTCTAGTTTGTGCTAATACAGCAGCATCTTGGTTTTAGTCTTAACCAGCTCTAAATATCTTCCACACTGCATTTAGAAAGGGAGGTCTTTCTAGAAGGCTATTATCGTGCTTAAAATTCTTCAGTGAATTCCCATAGATGTGCAGGAGAAAAACCAGACTACTTTGAAGGTCATTCATCACCTGACCTACCACTACAATGTGTACCTCATCATACTTCTATTGGCCTGTGTCTCTATGTATGTGTATACACATGCATATGTGTGTCTCTATGTGTGTGTATATACACATGCATATCTATCTCTATGTGTGTATACACATGCATATCTATCTCTATGTGTGTGTATACACATGCATATCTGTGTCTCTGTGTGTATACACATGCATATGTGTGTCTCTGTGTGTATACACATGCATATCTGTGTCTCTATGTGTGTGTATACACATGCATGTGTGTCTGTATGTGCATGTATACACATGCATATCTGTGTCTCTATGTGTGTGCATGTGTATACATGTGCATATCTGTGGATGCATGTGTGTACATGTGTACACATGTGTCTATCTGTGCATGTGTGTACATGTGTATACATGTATCTATCTATGCATGCGTGTGCATATGTATACGTGTGTATCTGAGCATGCATGTGTTACATGTATCTGTGCATACATGTATATGCATGTGTAGACATGTATGTCTCTGTGTGTATATTGGTGTGTATACATGTGTGTATCTTTGTGTATATTGGTGTGCATACATGTGTGCATCTGTGTGTATATTGGTGTGCATACATGTATGTATTGGTGCATGCATGTGTATACATGTGCATGTTTGTGCATGCATATGCATGTGCAGTGCAAGTGGGCAGTGGGATGGGTGAGCTAGGCCCAAAATCTTAAAGAAAAATAAAAATCCCAATGGGAGAGGTAGAAAGCATGACAAATCTGGAAATGGCGGGTGCAGGTGACAGTTGAGATCAGGTATGAGCCAGGTTTTGGAGACAGAATAAAGGCAAGTGGGTTAGAATCAAAAAGAATGTGCTAGTAGAAGACCTGGAACACTACCACCAAACCTTTGTAGCTTTGTTCACAGTTGCTTCTGTTTTAAATGTCTAGGATGGGGTAAAGGTTGGTACATGCCCCTCTCCATTACCCTTCCCTGAGTGGTGGGTCTTGAAGCCATCCTGAATTTGACAATGGTACATACCCTCTGACATGACCATGAAATTACTGAGGTGAGTGGTGGGCTGAGGCTCACATCGCTCCCTCGAATCCAATCTTGGAAGGTATTTCTGCTGTTTGGGGTGGGAAAGTCCATTCCTATTTACTTTATGGCTGCCTTAGGATGTGAGTGGCAGGCATGACAGGGAGCAGTGAAAGCCGAAAGCCGGGGCTGGTCCATGGGCACAGGGCAATGGAAATGGAATGACATAATTTTTCTTGTTTTTTTTTTTTTGTTTGTTTGTTTGTTTTTGTTTGCTTTCAATTCCAAAGAGTGGTTCTCCAGATTTTAAACAGGATACATTCTGTATTTGTGCTGGGAAAATAAGGCTTTTTCTACTCAGACTGATTTCCTAATGCCCAGTCCTATACAAACTAGCACTGAATTGTCTCTTGGCATAGAAAAATGTGCCCTGTAGATCTTCCTATGTATCTGGTAGCTTTTCTAAGAACCTGCCAGGTGTTGGCATCAGAGTAGTATTTGGAGGCACAATAAAAAAAATAGGAGGAGAAGCTGTAGGATCTTCTGTGTAGATGAGTGTTTTATGTCAGCACACAGGTTTAGTGGTGGTAAAATTCATGGCATGGCCGGTTACACGCACCAGTAGAAAGAATTCTTCTCTTTATTACACTGGAGCACCAGTGTGAGGATGGTTCTGGATAAGCAGAATTTTGAAATGTGTCTTCTAGATTCATGATTTAAATTGACACCTTGAATTAGAGTTTAGGTTTTACATGACCTTGTGGAGGGAGGAATTTCCCTAAGGAATAGAGTAAGGGGTAATTGGTATGTGCACTGTGTTTTGCCATCTTAGTAAGGATCTCAACACTCATGGATGTGGGAGGGAACGAGTTCATAATGAAATCCATCATCATGACAGCATAACAGTTCTTGTGGATTAAGAGCAAATCTATTCTCCTCTTTGGAATTTTGGGTGTATCTGGCCCAAACATAAGTATTCTAATGGTTACTATGCAGTGGGTTTTATCATAATAGGGTACCAAGCTCCCTACAATGATACTCAGGGTCTCAAATGGCTTTTAAAAGTCAGCCACCTGAGTTACTGTGGCAATAAGGTGGAGCCATAGTATTTGAGATGCTTGCTTATATGTACAAATAACTAACAGACAAATAAGTCAGTAGAGAAGACCCTGCCACCTCTGTATTGAATACTTTTGGAGGACATTCTTGAGCAAGTCTGAATTTCAGCAAGTGCTCGGTAGCATTTGCACTGCTTCTACTCTATTTCCTCTTAAAAATAATATTTTCTATTAAAATAGACACATAGACCAATGAAGCAGAATAGAGATCCCAGAAATAAATCCACACATATACAGCCAACTGATTTTTGACAAAGATGTCAAGAACATGCAGTGGGGAAAAGGACAGTCTATTTAATAAATGGTGTTAGGAAAATTGGATATCCACATGTGGAGTAAGAAAATTAGACCTTCATTTCTCATCATATATAAAATATCAACTCAAAGTGGTTTAAACTTAAATGTAAGATCCGAAACCATGAAACTACTAAAAAAAAACATAGGGAAAATGCCATTTGGCAAAGAAATTTTGGGATATAGCAAAAGCACATGCAACAAAAAGTAAAACTAGACAAATGGGATTACATCAAATTAAAAATCTGTACCACAAAGGAAACACTTAACAGGGTGAAGAGACACCTACAGAATAGAAGAAAATATTTGCAAACCATACATCTAATAAGAGGTTAATAAGAAAATATATAAGAAACTCAAAATCAAAAGCAAGAAAACAAATAACTCTATTTAAAAACTGGCAAAATCTCTAAACATGAATTTCTCAAATAAAGACATACAAATGGCCAAGAGGTATTTGAAAAAATAATGTTCAGCATCACTAATCATTAAGGAAATCAAAACAAATCAAAACCACAATAAGGCATCATCTAACTCCTGCCAGAATGGCTATTAGAAAAAGACAAAAGTAACAGGTATTGGTGAAAATGGTGGGAATGTTGGTAAGAATGTAAATTAGCATAGTCATTATGGAAAATAGCACAGACATTATTAAAAATAGAAGTACCATAAGATCCAGCAATCCCACTACTGGATATATATCCAGAGGAAAAGAAATCGGTGTGTCAAAGAGATATCTGTACTCCCATGTTTATTGCAGCACTATTCACAATAGCCAAGATAAGGAAGCAACCTAAGCACTCATCAATAGATTAACGAATAAATAAAATATCATGTGTGTATACACACACAATGGAATACTATTCAGCCATAAAAGGAACAATATAGATTAACTATGAGAATAGTTAGTGAAATATGCCAAATATGGAAAGACAAAAGTCATATGATCTCACTCATATGTGGAATCTGAAAAAAATTGATTCCATAGGACTTAGCATAGCATACAGAGCAAGAGGACAGACTAGAGACAGCTTCTTTGCAGCCATACTTGGTGAGATTAGGTATAAAACACTCCAGGCATGTCTGGCTCTTGACCTCTGCCCCAAAACATCCCTTCAGGGGCACAGGGAGGCAGTGAGATGCTTAAGAACCCCAAGAGGAGGATAGAAGCAGTGAAGAAGCAGCAAGTACATGCATTCAGGCAAAGGCTGGCATAATGCAGGGCTTTTTGTTTTTTTTTTTTTTTTTTTGTACCCAGGCACTTGTTTGAGTTACGTTGAAAGAACTTGGGTGAGTGAGCAAGTGATTTTGAACAGTATCCAGGGGTCAGGACTGAGCCACCTGGTGGAGCAAAGCTTTCATTGTTCTGCTGTAGGCCAGGTGCAGCTATTGTGGGAGAGCTGCCTTGCAATCTTAACCCTCAGAGTCCTAGCGCAAGGCCAGTTCTGGCACACCTCATAAGCGGGATAGCCACTTATGAGATTTGAGTAACACACACTTTCCTGGGGAAGCCACTGAAAAGCCAAGAGACATAGTTTGGAAAAGTTGAGGAATGTCTATTAAACAGGCTGAGGAGAGCTTGAGGCTCCCAACTCTGCAGGGATTAAGGGCAAAGAAGTCCGAAAGATAAGACCAAGTCTCCACAGCAAGCCAGAGGGTTACAGTCTCCATCTTATATAGCTGTATCAGCATTGTGATTAGCACCTCATACTCCAGAAGATCACCTGTAGCCAAGGCAATATATAGCAAGACCTAGATAGACAGTTTTTTTCTTTGAAAAATTTTTTTTTAACTTTTTCCTCTTAGATTTTTTTTCTTCTTTTTTCTCATGTAATTATAATTTTTCATTGTTTCCTTATTTAATAATAAGGGCTTCATTTTTGCTAGTTTTTCTGTCCCTGTGATTCATTTTTTACCCCAATTTTATCCCTTAAGGTTTTTGTTTTTGTTTTTGTTTTATTTTGTTTTATAGTATTTTTGTTTTTCCTCTCTATCTGGTAGAGGTAGGGTCTTATGTCTGCTCAGGCTGACAAAGAGCTCCAGACCTCCAAGGACCCAACCAACTCAGAGCCTCAGAGGTTGTAATTTTTGGGTGTGGGTCAAAGTACACTACTATTACTCCTGTTTCTCTCTTTCTGTTCCTCTCTTCTCTTTATCAATCTTCCTTTTTACTCCCCCCTTTCCTTTCTTTTTTCTCTCTCATTTTTTTTTTTTTTTTATCTTTTATCCCTTCTTGCTCTGCACTCTTCTCTCCCATTTAGTCCTTTGCCAAAAGGACACTTCATGTCCTTGGTGCTTACTCATGGAAGCTTGCAGAATCTTCTCTTTCATCTTGACTTTGGACAGGTTCATGGCAATGTGTTATTGGAGAAGCTCTGTTTAAGTTTAGGTGACCTGGGGTTTAATATCCCTCTGAAATGTGTGAAATGTCTGAAATGTGTCAGAATCCACACATTATGTCAGAGGCACAGTAACTTAAAGAACAAGAGGAAGTGAAAGAAAAAGGTATGGCAAGGAAACAGACAAAAAGAAAACACTCCTGAGGAAGCAATAGCACAAAAACCAGAATAGATCAATGTCCTTCTCCCCCAAGGGATCATGGGAAAGCTACTGCAGAGGATTCCACCTATAAAGAAATGTTAGAAATGACAGAAAGGAATTTAAGATATGGATGGTAAAAACAATGAAGGAAATTGCTGAGAAAGTGGAAATTAACCAAAAGGAAATCCAAAAACAAAATCAAATAAGAGATGAACAACACGAAGAATATAAAAAAGATATAGTGGAGCTTAAGGTAACATTCAATCAGAAAACTTAAAGATGCAGCAGAAAGTATCAATAACAGATTAGACCACACAAAAGAAAGAATCTCAGAGGTAGAGAATAAAGCTCTTGAGCTAACACAGGCAATTAAAGAGATAGAAAAAAAGAGAAAGAAAGCAGAACATTCACTGAGAGAATTAGGGGTCTCAATGAAGCATTCAAACATACAAGTTATAGGTATCTCAGAAAGGACAGAAGAATGTCCTAGAGGAAGGAAAGCCCTACTAGAGGATATTATAAATGAAAATTTCCCAAGTATCACCAAAGATTCTGACACACTCCTTTCAGAGAGATATTGAACCCCAGGTCATCTAAACTCAAACAGAGCTTCTCCAAGACACATTGTCCAAAGTCAAGATGAAAGAAAAGCTTCTGCAAGCTGCCAAGAGTAAGTACCAATTGACCTACAGGGGTAAATCCATCATGGTGACCACAAACTTCTCAAATGAAACTTTCCCAGCCAAAAGAGAATTGTCATCTACATTAAACTACTTAAACAAAATAATTTTCAGCCCAGAACTCTACATCCTACTAAGCTAAGCTTTTACATTGATGGAGAAATCAAATCATTTACTGATATGCAAACGTTGAGGAAGTTTGCCACAACAAGACCAGCTCTATAGAAAATACTTAGACCTATTCTACATACTGATCATCACAATGGACCACCAACAAACGAAACCCATAAGCTAAAGGACAAAACCTAGCTTCCACCATGATGCAAAAGATATAACTAAGCAATGGACTTTCACAAAATAAGATGAATAGAACTGTATCACAGTTATCAATTATCTTGATAAATGTTAATGGCTTTAATTCCCCACTGAAGAGGCGTAGGATGGCTGATCGGATAAAAAAGCACAAGCCATTCATTTGCTGCCTGCAGGAAACACACATACCCTCAAAGGACAAAGTAAAACTCAGGGTTAAGGGATAGAAAACAGTTTTTCAGCAAATGGAAATGAGAAGAAAGGATGGGTTGCAATCTTACTTTTAGATACAATTGGATTTAAAGCAACTAAAGTAAAAAAAGACAAAAATGCACACTTTATATTGGTCAAGGGAACAATACAACAAGAAGACATTTCAATTCTAAATATTTTTTTATTGAGCATTAATGATAATAATAATAATGCAAAAAAGTAACATTCACATTGTCAGATAAGAGTATGTCTATCATAGAATGCTTTGACTCAGAGGTTCAGTATGGAGTCATCAGTTAACTTCTTCTTATTATTTTTTCTCCCCAAAGTCTCAAAAAATAGACAACTAATATTTATAAATAAAAATAAAAGATAATTTCAAAAAAAAAAGATCATGCCAAATCTTATAGACAATAGAAAAAGAAAAAATACTTCACAATCATTCTAATTCATCTGGATACACCTAATATTAAAATTGGAAAAAATATATTATTATAAAGAAAAATTATAAATATTCAATTCTAAATATTTATGTGGCCACTTAAATACTCCCAGATTCTTAAAATAGACCTCAATTAGTCTGAGCATCTATAACACCATACTAGTAAGGGACTTTAAACTCTCCTCTTACACAGCTGGACAGATCCTCTAAACAGAAACTAAACAAAGATACAAGGCACCGAAATGTGACCCTAAAACAACTGTGCTTAAAAGTCATATACAGAAGACTTCATCTCAAAGCTAAAGAATATACTACACATTCTTCTTGTCAGCCCATGGAACATTCTCCAAAATAAATCATATCGTAGGACACAAATCAAACCTTAACAAAATCAAAAGAATTGAAATTATACCTTGTATCTTCTCAGACCACAAGGCTATAAAGGTGGAACTCAACTCCAACAAAACCTTTCATTCCCCACACAAAGGCATGGAAATTAAGCAACCTTATGCTGAATAACATCTGGGTCAAGGAAAAGATAAAAAGAGAAATCATTAACTTCCTTGAGCATAGCAACAATGAACACACAAGTTACCAAAAACTGTCGGAAACTACAAAGCAGTCCTAAGAGAGAAATTTATCAAATTAGATGCCTACATCCAAAAATCAGACAGAGACCACATCAACAATCTAATGAATCATCTTAAAGAAATGGAAAAGGAAGAGCAGAAACCTAGCATAAAAAAAGAAATAACCAAAATTAAATCAGAAATCAAGGAAATTAAAAATAAAAGCATCATTCAGAAAATTAATGAAACAAAAAGTTGGTTCTTCAAACAAATAAATAAAATTGATAAACCATTGGCCAGGTTAACCAGAAATAGAAAAGTGAAGTCTTCAATAACCACAATCAGAATCAAAAAAGGGGAAAGAGCAACTGATACCACAGAGATAAAAGAGATTATTTCTGACTAATACCAGAAACTTAATGCCCACAAATATGGCTTTGTGGAGGAAATGGACCAATACCTGGAATCACACCATCTTCCTAGACTTAACCAGGAAGAAATAGATTTCTTGAACAGACTAATATCAAGCACTGAGATTGAAGAAACAATAAAAAAGCTTTCGACTGGAGCCTTCGGCTGTTGCCTTGGGTAGAGTGCCCTGACGTCACAGCTCATAGCAACCTCAAACTCCTGGGCTAGACACCGCCCAGACCTCCATAAGAGGTGTGCAGCGACTCGGATTAAAGATGGCAGCTGAGTAACAGCTTCCCTGTAACTGGGCCTGGCGAATCTGGGGAGACAAGACTCCAGACATCTCTGGCCGGTGGGACCTGCCTACAATCATCCCTTTGAGGACACAGAGAGCCAGCAAGG
>CAUYPK010140350.1:0-17434 GCA_963574355.1 Loris lydekkerianus | reverse complement strand
AGTTCCATTGAAATACTGGTAAGTTTGTTGATTTAACTTTACTTCTTCATTTTAAATATTGTATTTGTTCCCATTTTGTTTTTTTACTTCAAAATAAGATATGTGCAGTGTGCATAGGAATTTGTTCATAGTTTTTTTTTTTTTAACTATAGTCTGGCCCTCCAACAGTCTGAGGGACAGTGAACTGGCCCCCTGTTTAAAAAGTTTGAGGACTCCTGGTTTAGATGAAGAATAACTGAGAAGAAACAATGGGGTGAAAGAATTACATTTAAAAGTAGTGAGGCAAGAAAGTGCAAGATCAAGTTACCTTACTATGAATGCACAGGTCTGACAGGGGATGGCTAGGCAGGCATTTCACTGGAAATAAATTTGGCAAGATCTTGAGGACCCTGAACACTAGACAAATGGGAGCAAATCTGATTTTGAAACTCGAAAACCACTGAAGAATTCTGAGCAGTCAAACAGGTATTTTGGAAGTGAGGTTTACCAAAACAAACAAAAAAAGAAACAAAAGGGTTAAGAGAGAAAAGAAAGAAAATGTAAAAATTTATTTTGGGCTAAGAATTCCCTGGGACAGTAATAATAATGCTTAGGAGTGTATGATATTAAATAGCATTTTAGTAGTATTCGGTACTAATCAAATGTTCACTAATAAGAAAGGCTAAACATTAATGAGTTTATGGAGCTAATATAGTCTATAAAAATATCTCAGTAATTTCCAGATTAGTTTTGTTCCTATAACATGCATTTCTAATACCTGTTCAGCAATATAAAAAGTTTTGCTGTTTGTCCTGGGATGAATCCATAAACAGCGGAAAGTCTCACCAAGTATAGGATTATAGGGTTTCTTCAGTCCCTAGTTAAAAAAAAAAAAAAAAAAAAATACAAGTTTCAAATTACAAATATGGAAGATTCAAAAGAGTTTAAACCAGTCAAAACAGGTCTATCATTTGGTGGCCCTTCTTATAAAACTCTACAGTAAATGAAATCTAAATGAAATAAAATTAAATGCTTTTAGGGCGGGCATGGTGGCTCATGCCTATAATTCTAGCACTCTGGGAAGCTGAGATGGGTGGATTGCTTGAGCTCAGGAGTTCGATACCAGCCTGAGCTAGAGAGAGACCCCCAACTCTTAAAAAAATAAATAAATAAATAAATAGCTGGGCATTGTGGCCATTGCCTGTAGTCCCCCCCTCGTACGGAGGCTGAGGCAAGAAGATCCCTTGAGCCCAAGAATTTGAGGTTCCTGTGAGCCACAAATCCATGGCATTCAACCCTAGGGCAACTGAGACTTGCCTCAAAAATAAATAAATAAATAAATAAATAAATAAATAAATGATTTCAATCATAATGCAGGTCTAAATAATCTAATATTTTATAATTTTGCTAACTCGAAGAAGCAAAGAAATGTAACTGCTAATAAATAGTGTAAGGATTACATAAAATATTAAGGAACTCATAAAGGCTAAAGACAGTAAAATATAATCATTACCTTTGGCTTTTTATAGAATCCTGACAAATACCATTTCACTACTTTCTTCAAACGGAAATAAGGATTTTCTTCAAGAGCAGCCCTAAAAAACCAAAATGGTAAACAAAATTTTACAGAATCTGTGAAAAATTCCTTCTCATATTTATCAACCAATAATCGAGTATCATATGATTGGAAAACAATTCATATCTAAAATAGGTGGTAAAACAACAATGTAAATCAATTTGCCAAGAATCATTTTTCCTAATCTTGTTACTTTTCTGTTTTTCCTATTCTTTAATTCAGTGCCTAGGTCTTTGCTGAAGCAGTTTTTGGAAATGCTCCACACCAAGGTTTCTTAAGTGGGGTTCTACAGAACCTGAGATCTTGCTTGGTAGAGAAAATGTTGACTGAAAAAAGACAAACATAGATTTTGAGATTCAAGTGCTGTGTGACGCCAGGCATGAGGCCTGATGGACAGCGGCCAAGCAGCGACAAGCTTTTGTAGTTTCCAGCTACACTTGGTCAGTGAAGGACCAGGGTTCACTTAGTTGGATCCATTTTCAGGTGCTGATGTTAGAGGAGACCAGGGCCTGGAGAGAAAGACACCATGAGTCTCTTCCATGCAAGTTGCCTCCCTCACCGCAAGGCTTTACGGGTTTGCAGCCCCCAGTACAAAACACAGAGGCTTCACATTACAAGTGTGAAGAAGAGGCTTTCGATCAATCCAAAAGGTTTTAACCTATTTTTATCCTTCCTTCTGCCCTTTACATATACCAATTGATTTTTCAGAGATTTTCTGTACAAACTCTACCAGTATAACAAATCATCAAAGACTAATTTTCATTTTAAAGACTTACTTTGTAGAAGCTGCTACTTAGCTGTGTTCCCTGCAATTGTGCTATTGTCCCAGACATTGAAAAACACTATGTATTTCAGAAGTGAATTCTATCAAGAAGTTGTGTGTTTCCTTGTAATGTAGCTATTATGTCCTTATTTATAAAAAGGCATTTGTGTGACAGTCCCATGTGGTGAATTCAAGGCAGACCGACTGACAATTGTACTAAGGGAAAGTCTGTACTGGTAACGACCCTCTCATTGTTCTCTTCCTCTCTTGGTTTAAATTCTCATACTAAGAAATATTATTTTAAATTTTGCATTAAAAAGTTCCAAGGTCAAAGCATTTATAAAGAAGCACACATGTCCTCCTACTGCCCCACTTCTCCAGTGTTTTTACTTACCTCTGATAGGTAATGTTTTTACTTTAAAAGGAAATTATCTTTAAGCATAAATAAGCAAATATAAATACACAGTCCTGTTTTTTAAAAAGATAGCAAACTATACACACTCTTCTTTACCTTGCTTTTTTCACAAACACAATACTGGAAATCTTAGCATATCAGTTTAAAGTTCTTTATATGTGTGGATGTACCACGCATTACTCGACCCAATTATGGTTGGATGCTTGAATTATTATACATCTAATGTTCCACTGTTGGAAACCCTACTAAGACAATCTCACATATGCCCAGTATGTGATTCTGTACGTAGCCGGAGTTATTCCTATACCTGGCTCAGATGATGAATGCATTTATGATTCTGGCGAATGCTGACAGAATCCTTTCAGCACTGTGCCAGTCTGTGTCACCTATGGCAGTACATAAGAGTGCTCACTGCCCCAGAGTTTTGGCAACAGTTAGTGCCGTCAGAAAACTATAACCTTTCTATTTGGGAAAATGGGCATCTCTTAAAAAGATCTTATTGTGATTCATAGGAATCTGCCTTATATTCTGAGAGATATTAATTTCTAGACAGATAAAAGGAAACTACAGAAGATATTGCAAAGAACTGAGATGTAAAAGCCTTTGACTTTTTGTAAATGTGATGGATAAACAACAGTAACTTATTATAGTTTAAAAAAAATTATTTTTTTAGAGACAGTGTCTTATGGCATCACACAGGCTGAAGTTCAGTGGTGCCACTATAGTTCCCTATAACCTGAAACTCCTAGGCTCAAGCAATCCTCCTACCTCAGCTCTGAAGTAGCTGGGACAATAGGCACATACCCCCATGCCCAGCTAATTTTTTTCTTTTTTGTAGACATGGAGTCTTGCTATGTTGTTCAGGCTGGTCTTGAACTCCTCGCTTCAAGCAATCCTCTCACCTTGGCCTCCCAAAGTGCTGGGATTACAGGAATAAACCACTGTACCTCGATATAGGTTGAATCTACATTTTTCTTATTTTGCATGAGATTTTACATGTTTAAGGACTGTTTCTGTTTCTTCATTTTTGAAATGCCTGGTCATTTCTTCCATACCTTTTTCTAAAGGTTGTTAATCATTTTCACTCAATTTCTAAGAATTCTTTGCATTTTAGGGAGATTAACACTTTATGATCAAATTTGCAACAATTTCTGACATTTTATCAATTATATTTTGAGTTGGCTTATGATATTTGGGGGGAGGGGGGTAATGTTCCCTAATACAACTAATAGAAACTGAAAATATCTTGATTCAGATTCTGAAAATCAGGTCATAGGGCCACCAATTAGTATTATATAAATCATAGTGCCTTGAAATGCCAGTGCTGCAGCAGTGGGGGCAGCTGGTGAGAACTGAAGAATGGGCAACAAAGTGCTATTATTTGCAAAGTTTACTGGTTTTCCAAGAAATTGTTGGAACAGAGGTGGACAGTTTCTCCTTTGCCTCCTTCATGCCTGTTTCTTCAGAATTACACCCTAGATCACCTGGTAGCTTCAGAAGAAAAGCAAAGAGAGTAAGGATTTATTCTAAAAACCAACAAGTGGCAAAGCATTCCTGTTCAGCAAGCCACACTGCCTCACACGCAGGCAGAGATTAAGAACAAAGCAGAAGGACGGGGCTGAATGAATTACGTGAAGGAGAGCGAATGATGCCGAACCACCCCTCCCCTCGTTAGTTTACTGAACAGGTCAAGGGAGCCAAGTAGTGTTGTTGGGTGAGAGGTAGAATTCTTGTCTTCCTCAAGCTTATGGTCTCTCAATTCAACTTCATAAATGGAAACATTATAGCAAAGTATTAAATACACTTCTTATTAAGGTTGACTACAAAAGTGGTGGGGAAGAGAGAGTGACATCATCTCATTAGAGCTTGATTTTGGAAAAAAACAATACTATTAATAATTAATCTTAAGAATTTCTAACGTCATGAAGTATTTTCTTATTTTAAGAACTAAGAATCTACACTATGGGAGGCTGAGGTGGGTGGATTGCATGAACTCAGGAGTTCGAGACCAGCCTGAGCAAGAAGGAGACCTCATCTCTAAAAATAGCGGGCGTTGTGGCGGGAGCCTGTAGTCTTAGCTACTTGGGAGGTAAGAGAATCACTTGTCCACGAGTTCGAGGCATCCTGTGAGCTATGACACCGCAGCACTCCACTGAGGGCAAGTGAGAATCTGTCTCAAAAAAAAAAAAAGAAAGAAAAGGAAAAAAAGAAGTAAGAATCTACTTACTCAGAAAGGAAATCTGCATGATAGTAGTAATCTGAAAGTTTATCCAGGAAAGAACGGGGTTCCAAAATAAATGTAGGCAAAACCACCCTGGACAGATCCATGCCAGGACGAACTTGTTTCAACAGTGTCCAGATAAGGCTTTTGTTTTCTTCAGACACAGTTTCTGTTTGAGAAGCCTCACCAGCCTTTAGCAATTAATAAAAATTATTAAAATACTTTTAATACTTTGTGTCTGTGTATTTCAGACACAAAGACATGTAGATAAGATGGCTAATGTTGAAAATACAAATTCTCTTCAAGACTATTCCAAACATTCTTAAAATAGGGAAATAACCTTTCAAGTAGTAAGTCTATAGCTATAAAACTTAGGTAAAAGGAGACAAAGTGAATAATATATACGAAAGGTCCAGATACAAAAAACATCATACCTATCATCTTATACTGTATTTACTTCTATGCACTGGTAATAACACAGTTATAAACTCATGTTTTCTTGCAATTTACTTTGTACCTGTCAATGACATTAAGCCACATCCTATTTCAAAAGCAAACTTGAAGAAAATGGAAAACTTTAAATTTAATAGAACATTATCATTTACATGAATGTGTTCAGTTGTTTATAAATCCTGATATATTAATAATTCATATATGTGCAACTTTTAAAATAGGTATCATAAAAATATTCTCTTTCAGGAAAATAAGCAATAGGTTAAGCAAATATAATACTTCCAATTTCATTTGAAAAATCCCAAGAACTAGAAAAGAGAATCTCTGAAAATAAACTGTTACCTCCCCAAGCTCCTCGTGGCTCTCTTCAGTGTAGGTAGTTTCCTTCAAAGGCTCAACAGGCTCAGGTTCAATGTAGGAGTCATCTTGCCTTTCTGATGTATCTGTGTCACTTTCTTCACTTTTCCCCATCACCTCATTGTCAGACTCATCATGTTCTTGATCATTTTCTTTATCAGATTTATCAGAATACATATCTTGGTCCTTAAAATGTTGTCGTTCAATTTCACTATCATTTAACCTTTAGGGAAATAATTATTAAGAGGAAGAACCAAAGAAGTTAAGAATACTTAAATTATAAATAATAATGATATATTAATATTTATTGAGAATTTATCATGCTGGACACTGTAGTGTTTTATATGCTTTTCATTTAATCTTCAAAATAACCCTATGAGATAGGTTATACTATTATTTCTTTTATAAATTAATAGAGGCACAGAGAAGTCAAATAAAAACTTGAAGAAATGTTAAAAGATGACACTCTGAGCTCTTTGCCTCTCTACTACTACTTAGGGCTAAAATCTTCTAAAAGCAAAATCTTAGAGCACCACTTCAAAGAATTCGTTTTTTAGTTTTGTAAGCATCTTACTTGAATCAACCTTACTTCTGGTCTAAAGAAAAAATTCAAGACAAGATCATCAGATAGGTAAACTCAACTGAATTATGACTTTCTACATATAAAGTTTCCAAAGTCACTACAGATGAGTATAGGAATAAAAGAAAATATAAAAGGTAAGTAATATTATTAAATTTTTCTGAAAAATTTAATATTGAGAAGAAGTCCAGGGAGAACTGAAAGTGAAATTACAGCTTAAGGAAATGAAACTATAAGCTTTACAATCAGTAAACTCTGCTATACCCACCCTCGTGTCACTTAAAGTGATTAAATAATTTATATACAAGGAGGAAAGTCTTGTGAAGAGGTCCCAACAAACAGCCATTCCTACCCTACTCTGTTCCATCCAGGATGCTGATACTGGGATTAAGATAAAGCTCGACATTGTTGTTTTGTAAAGATAAGATTTATATAAAAGGTCAAGTAATGGAGGTTTCAAAAGGAGTTTAAGAAAAAAACAAAAACAAACCGAGGGTGGTGCCTGCGGCTCAGTGGGTAAGGCACTGGCCCCATATACTGAGGGTGGTAGGTTTGAACCTGGCCCTGGCCAAACTGCAGCAAAAAAGTAGCTGGGTGTTGTGGTGGGCTCCTATAGTCCCAGATACTTGGGAGGCTGAGGCAAGAGAATCACCTAAGCCCAGGTTGTGGTGCCACAGTACTCTACAGAGCGTGACATAATGAGACTCTGTCTCACAAAAAAAAAAAAGAAACAGGAAAACAAAGTTTGGATCAGGCTACACAAAGAGAAGAGTAACAGTCTGACTTTGAGAAAAGCAAGCTCCATGTCAAATAGGAGTAAATAAACTGAGGGCTAGAGAAAGGGAAGAAAGGGGATGTTTTCCTACAAAGCAGCAAAAGAGACCTCAACTTCAACAAGTCTTCGTATTAATGCCCAGTTGCCCTGGAGATAAACAGATATATATATCTATAAAAATATATATAAAAAATATATATATTAATATATATATATATATATACACACATACATACATATATATATATTTTTGTGTTAACCACAACAAATGTTTTAGGTTTCAGGGAATAAAACCACAAACAGAATACAGTTCCAGCTCCAAATTTAAAAGAATTCTACAAATGTCAGGAAGAGTAAGTCTAGTGCCATTACCAAAATAAATAAGTGTTATTCTGTAAAAAGAGACAGATTATATCTCACTGTTATGAGGCAGAAGAAAATTGGATATTTAAGGATTATGACAGAGGAAAGGAGTAAGGTGGAGCAGTAATCATTCTTCATGGAAGGCACACCATACAAACACAAGCTGGATGATCAGCATGGCTGTATGTGGGAAAGACAAAATACTTTACACGGGCTGGATCAAGAAAATAGATTGCTACAGTTGATCACAGGAGCCTGACGCCATACAATGGGAGAAGGATAGGCAAATTTCATTTCTACATACATTATCAAAATTCTAGGCCTGCCAACTAACTTAGAAAAAAACAGTCTCTGAAATCATTACCAACTTAGCGGCAGTATCTACTTACTGAAAATTGTCACCGCTGTGGAGATTGTTAGCACGTAACAAGCCATACAAAGTCACATGTGTGCTCTCTGATGAAATGCTCAGGTCATGTTCCTTTCCTTCCCTGATCATTGTACGTTTAAGAAGACTAGAACATTTCAAAGCCAACTCCAAAGCATCCATCCAGCACCGTCCTAGAAGAACACAGATTGATAAGCAATACAATTTTTAAAACTATGAAACTAGTATGCATCTTAATTTAGCCCTGTTACCTTTCCACTTTCTCTTTGAGAAATATGCACTGCAAAAGTTAACCTGAACATAACATCTCACTAGGATTCTTACTGCAATCTTTCAGTTTTACAAATGCTTTTTACACAGTGAACATCTGGAAAACACAATAAATAAATACCGTATATACTCAAGTATAAGCCAAGTTTTTTCGGCACAAAATTTGTGCCGAGTTTGAGTTTTTCGGCACAAATTTTGTGCCGAAAAAACTCGGCTTATACTCAAGTATATACGGTAAATAGTATTCAGCATGCATTAGAAAGTACAGTCAATCTAAAAAAAAATGTACTTTATTTTTTGCACTTTAAAACATTAACTTGCAAGCTGGGTGCAGTGGCTCACACCTGTAGTCCTAACACTCTGGGAGGCCAAAGTAGGTGGACTGCCTGAGCTCAGGAGTTCGAGACCAGCTTGAGCCAGAGCCGGACCTCGTCTCTAAAAATAGTCGGGCATTTTGGTGGGTGTCTGTAGTCCCAGCTACCTAGGAGGCTGAGGCAAGAGAATCGCTTGAGCTCAAGAGTTTGAAGTTGCTGTGAGCTGTGACTCCAGAGCACTCTACCCAGGGTGATCAAGTGAGACTCTGTCTCAAAAAACAAAGAACAACAAAATACATTAACTTGCACCATAATTTTAACGTACTGAGTAAAGTACACAAAATAGACTAGAGGGTTTATGGTTCTATGATAAGCAACTACACAAAGTAATGTTTTGTTGTTGATAAGTCTATCCTCTGGCTTAGCATCCATTCTTCTTCGATGTATAAAAATTTTTAAATCCAAGAAATGCTTGCATAATGCTATCACTAGCTGCATACCAGTTAAGAGAAACATTAAAAGCTCATTTTTAATTAAAACTTAGAACTGGATTAGCAGAAAATTTTTCATATATATTTGTTCAGTTCTCCTAAAATTCATGTATATTTCAAATCTTCTGGGAATACCAACTAATAAAATATTTTCATACCAAAAGCTTGTACCTTTATGTTAACTTAAAAAATAATTATCTGGTAAAAGTAAATCTTGGAAAGTTATAAGATTGCTTTCACCACACTATGAAACCTGAAAGTAAGGATAAAATTCATTGTCAATTACGAAAATTTGCAAGTTATCTAGCTTTCATATAAGATTTTTCTCTCTCCGTATTTGCTTCATAAATTAAGTATAGAATAAAAAAGTTTGTACTTGATTGTCTTTTTATATTTAAAAAAAACAAAACAAAACAAAACAAAACAAGTGTGGGCTTGGTGCCTGTAGCTCAGGGGTTAGGGCACCGGCCACATACACTGGGGCTGACGGGTTCAAACCCTGCCCAGGCCTGCTAAACAACAATGATAACTACAATATAAAAAATAGCCATGCATTGTGGCAGTCGCCTATAGTCCCAGATACTTGGGAGGCTGAGGCAAGAGAATCTCTTAAGCCCTGGAGTTAGAGGTTGCTGTGAACTGTCATGCTACGACACTCTACCAAGGGAGATATAGTGAGGCCTACCTCAAAAACAAACAAAACAAAACCAGTGTGTAAGTCACATAATGCACAAATGTTAACATTTAATAATAAAATATAAATAGTATTAAATTTTCTCTAAAATGATAAATGAGAGAATTAAGTTATTATGTCAATAGAAATTACATAAGCAAATTCTGAACTGCTAACTCAACACTCAAGTCATACAACAGTTCCTTCCCACTTGTCCTCCTCATTAATAATGTATGTAGCATTCTAAGCAATTTATGATTACAATGCTTCGGTTGCAAAGGCCATACTAATACATATAATACATATAATACAATACAGTATTATATGTATTAGTATGCAAAGGCCATACTAATACATATAATACAAAGTGGTATATAAAATAAACCCTTAAAAATGAAGACTAAGATCCAATCCATCAAACACTGTATTTACCATCAGACTCCGAAGTGGCTCGGATGATCAAGTAACTGCTAGGGAGGGGCTGAGTTATGGAACCGACTGCTTCACCTTTTGGACCCTTAATAATTAAATAGACAAAATAAACAGTGCATAGTAAGTATCATGAGATCTTGACTTTATATTATCCATTAGCATTTGTAATAATCTAAATCAGGCATGGATTATAATTTAAAAGTAAACAAGCTTTAATCATCCTTCTTGAGAATGCAAATGTTTAAGTATTAAGGAAAATGTTCCTAACAAAAAATACCTCCTTAGCAGATATGGAACAAATTAACAGTTACCATCACTTAAATATTTTCTCTACATATTGCTTATATTTAAAGAAAACCTAATGTAAGTTAACAGAGAATTTCCATCCTACAGATACTACTAGATAAGAAATATTAAATTTCTAGACACCTAAAGAAAGCAGCTGGGAATAGAATTATAATTCAAAAGAAAAAGAATAATAAATTTTAACTGGGTCTACAGAAAAGGGAATCCCCATTTTATAACCAGTGACAGACTTGTTTTTAAAGATCAATTACAAAAGCTAATTTTATTTTTCCAGAAACTGGAAAGAAAAATAAATTTTGTTGCTGCTGTTGGCTAGGATTATTTGTTTTCAAAGTATACAAAACCCACAGGAATTAGTATTGCCGAGGCTAACCTTAAGTACTTAGGGGGACACAGATCTTTTATTTTATTTTCTATTTTTGCAGTTTGAACCCGCCACCTCCGGTATATGGGAACGGCACCCTACTCCTTTGAGCCACAGGCGCCACCCTAGACACAGATCTTTTATAAGGTAAGGTAGCACTATGCTGCCCAGGGTGGCTTCAAAACTCTTGGGCTCAAGCAATCCCACGGCTTCAGCCTCTTGAATAGCTGAGATCATAGGTATGTGCCACCGTGTCGGTCAGCACTGTTCCTATGTACGAAGAAAACCAAGCATTGAATGTATAATATAATTTTGACACAATAGCAAAAATTTTAAAGCTATTTGGAAAGAGTTCTTTAAAGTTAGCAGGTCAAAGAATAAAATGAATTTCAAGAAGCATAAAACATTAGAAAGAAAAGATACATATTTAAAATAAAGAAGCAGGAAAAAAAATCAATATGGGTTTAACAAATACTGTAAGCCCCAGGGCATTTTCAAACAGCTTTATAATTTATGGGACGGTTCCTACAACCAGTACTGGGAAGGGCACAGAGTCTGACTGCCTCTTTTAATCTTGACTCCATGCTAGAAAAATCACTTAATAACTTTTTTAGGCTTCAATTCTTTATGTGTATGATGGAGGAGGAGGGGAACTGTATACTCCTCACAGATATGAGAGTATATTACTTAATAATAAACGATTCCATGTAAGATGCTTAGAAGAGTACTGACAAAGTCATAAACATTATTTCTTAATCAGAAACACAGGCTTTCAAAATGTTTAAACAATGCCCTAAGTAGGTTTGCTTGCAGGGAATATTTTGATGTTTATATAATTGTACAAATTTCTCTCTCCTTATCCAATATTTGGAATTTAAATATATTTGACATTAAAATATTTTAATAGTTTAAAAACACATTATAATTCTTATAATACCTAAAAGTAGTAGAATAAAATAGTATATAAAAATGTTCAAAAGTTATTTTCTTCACTTGAAAAGGAATTATACGGCACATAAATATCAGAGATTCTATGACTTAAGTTCTTTCCCCTGCAGGGAGTTCCAAATCCCAGAATGGAACTAACTGTTTTTATTCTTAATATTTATTCCAGGCTACTAAAATTAAAAGTTCAGGTCTTTTCGTAGGTGTATGAACACTGCCTAATTAATATGAAACAACAAAAAAATAAGGCGAGCTACTTTTAGTTAGCCTCAGTTAGGTGGTTTTCCTTAAAAGAGGAGTTCTAGATAACTGACCTTAGAAGCTATTAAATTAGGCTCGTTTTTCAGTTGCTATGTGGCTACATGTTTACTACTATCTGTAGAATTTCTTGGTAATTAATCAAATGAGGCATCTCTATGCTCCTGCTTATTTCTGTTTTCATAGCACAGAAATGAACACACTAACGTTTTTTAGTTATAAAAGCATTAACTCCATCTTTAAATCGATATGCTTCTCCTAAGAGCAAGTAGGAATGACTCTGCTTATAGGCTTCCGAAAGAAATCTGGCTCTCTGTTGGGAGTGCTAGTTCACATCTGTAATTGTAGTGCTTTGGGAGGCTGAATTGGGTGGATTGCTTGAGCTCAGGAGTACCAGCCTGAACAAGAGCAAGACCCCATCTCTGCTAAAAATAGAAATAAGGTGGGCTTTCTGTCAGGTGCCTGTAGTCCCAGGTGCTCAGGAGGCTGAGGCAGGAGGATTGCTTGAGCCCAAGAGTTTGAGGTTCTTGTGTGAGCTATGACACCATGGTACTCTACCCAGTATAGAGGGTAATAGAGTAAGATTCTGTCTCAAAAAAAAAAAAAAAAGAAAAAAGAAAGAAACAAAGAAAGGAAAGAAAAGAGAAGAAATCTGGCTCTCTTCTAAGTAGGACTGATTCTACTTCTAGGCTTCCTTCACATATTTAAATCCCTACAGGCAGGGCCACAAAATCAACAGCAGTTTCATTGTAAAGGACCTCACCATTTTGATAAAAAGGGAAAAAACACCTATAACAACATGATAAAATATTATAAAACAAAGTTAGAAAGCACAAATAAAAATACAGTAGAACCTCTGTAAGGTGATCATCCAAGGGACGTTAACAAATTTGTTAACATACAGAGGTGGTCAACATAAGGAACCAGGCCTGATACATAGATGTACTGATATGTATGTGTGATACATGTGCTGATATGAAAATTAGGTCAACTATGGAGGTTCTACTGTAATAAAAACTGAAATCTCAATGACAAAAAAGATTATGAAATGCAATTTAAATTTAAGAAACATTTTCTGGAGAAATTTTTAAAGTTAGATTTTAACTTTACATTTCATTGGTATACATTTCATTGTGGATAGAGGCAGAATGGGGAATAATGCACTTGAAAACAGAAATAAATTTATGTAAGTCCTGGCAGAGGACAGAAATCACTTGAATGATTTACACTTCTTATACTTTGTCATCTTTACCTTTTACCTATACAGTAAGCACTTACATACCTTCACTGCCCAAATAGACTGCTCCAAAGGATGGAAAAGTTTGAAACAAAAGCCATCCTTTTTTGATGGACGCTCAATGATTTCACAGGCATTCAGAAGGACTGTTCCTACCCACTGACCATTTTTTTGGGTTTTATAGATCAGCAGCACCCCAGGTTTCAACACACACCACAACTTGGTCCAGCTCTTTAGTGTACCACGAATCTAAAGAAAGGTAAGTTTATTTTAAAAATGATAATCTGCTTTTCTCTTTCCGCTCTATAAGATATAAACTGAAAAATGGCAAATAAGGTATTTTTATCTAAAATTTCCATAATATGTACACTTCATATCTGATAGATTGTTTTTTTAAGAAAAGCTACCATATGGCAAACACTGCAAATAGACATGAAAATGACGTGGTTCCTGTTTCTAAGGAACCTAATTAGTTCCTTAGAATTAGTGGAAGAGCAGGCCAGCAGTTTCAAAATAACATACTAATTACAAAAGTTTTCCTATGTTCCCTTTCCAGGTCAGGGACCATTAAAATACACTTTCCCAGTACAGAGATTCTTCTTAGTGTAACATTTATCATAGCTAGAATATGATTTTTGCGAGCATATGATTCTTCTGCCTTTAAATTTTTTCCTCCTCATCAATAGTGCTGAAAACACTGCTGGCACACACCAGGCACACCTTGATATTTGGTAACTGGTAGGAAAAGATCCTCCTCCTAAACTATTTTGTTGTTAATAATTGCATAAAGCGTGCCACATAAATTTCTCAGGGAGATTTTAAAACACAACTCATTTGAATCTCATTCTCATAACAAAATGTTCCTCATTCTAGGGTTTAATGCTATGTCAACAACACGTCTAAAACCAGTCTTTTCTATCAGTGTCTGTTTCTGTAATCTATTAAAATTTCTGAACTTGCTGAATTCAAAATATAAAAGGATGCTAATATTTAGATTAAAAAATAGGAATTACTTTCTCTTTATTTACTGTGAGACATCTGTTCTTCTAAGGCACTTATGTGAACTATGAAATAAATGCTGGGCTCCCTAAGCCCAGGAATAAGCATACCACAATAATGCTGAATGAGAAAAATTTAGAAAGGGAGAGCCTGGAGCCAGGAATGGAGAAAAGAGAAAAATCTTTAAGAAAAAGAATGCATATTTTTGAAAGAATAGGTGAGAAAGGATAGTAAGGAAGAAAGTTACCCTGAGAGAACATTCTGCATAGTGAAGACACAACAGTAGAATATGGAGGGCTAATAATCAGAAGGGAAGGTCAGGTTTAGAAAGCAGCCCGGAAAGTGTTGAGGACTTACAGAGGGGTAGGTTTCAGTAACTCTGGAAAATCAAGTGAAATCTAGAGCTAATACACTTCTCAGTAGAAACAAACTAAGTCAGAAGGTGTTTTTAGCGTAAGATTGAAAAAGACTGCAGTATGACTTGAATTGCCAAGGAAACTGTAACTAGACTCCCATTGTAGTGAGATCTCACAGAGATTGTCAGGGTAAAGCTCTATCTCACCAAGTGAATGCCTAAACTTTCTGTAAGTCAGAGTCCTACAACGTCACTCTTAACATTACAATTTGTCTGAAAGATTCCTACTCGCATCCTTTCATAAGAATTAGAAAGAGGACAGAGTAGCATGAGAGAAAAGTAAAAATAAGCGGAGTTCAAAGGAATATGGTCTGAAACAGGAACATGCGTGTTTGATAATTAATGATTTTCAAACATTTACTTAACTTTATTTATTCTCTTTCTCAATAAAGCATATACCAAATCTACAGTAATATTTAATAATTTGAAAAGCGAAAGATGTTGACAGTGTATCACATTAGAAAGTATATCACACAAATTGAGAAGCCCTTTTAAAAACTGTAATAATGGACACTGCTGTTAAAGAGATGCTAAGGATATGTCTCCCTTTAGGATCACAGCATAGAACCTCTGGACTACAATTAAGAAACAATCACCCTAGAGGCAAACATTCAGCAATTCGAACTCAAGAATCAATACACTGACCTTCAACCAATCAGCCATAACAATAACAGAAGGATCTGTGATTGTACTGAGTAACTCCTTTGTAGCTCTTTTCTTTTCTTCTCGGTAATTTTTCTTTTGCACCTATTTTATGAAAATGATAGAAAAATTTAAAAACTCAATAAAAATGAGCAATTTCTTTTCAACTTTCTGCATTTACAGAATGTAAAGTATAAAATTCTAACCTCTTTAGAATGCTAGTATCTTATTTATAAAAGTATGTTTTAGAGCTAGGGGAAGTTTTAGACAATCAAAGTTAGAATCTAGTTTTTCTGATCATTAGTCCAGTTTTCTGTTTATTCTAAAGATTTTTACTTCTTTTAAAACAGAGAACACATGAACACATGTATTATTCATGTATTATTTGCATCTCCTGGTAACAATTTTAAATAGTACATCCGAAAACCATCTTTGTCACACTCCATCCTATTCCCAACCTCAGGATTGACCACTATTAACCTTCTACAAAGCACTATCCTTTCCAACCTTTCCAATGTACACACAATCTACAGAAATACATAGATTTTTGTGTGGGGGTTTAACACAGAATAAAGTTCCCCCATTCAATATTTTCTGAAGTTTCCACATCCACCTTATCCTTTTAACTGTTCAGCAGGATTTCTCCTACAAATAAAATAACAGGAGCGGTGACTCTGAGTGCATTCTGTTCTGAGCACTTTACCCTATTACCATGACCTCATTTAATCCTCACCATAACCTTGGGAAGTAGAACTAATATTATTCCTGTTTTACAGATGAGAAAATAGAGGCAGAGGGAGTAACTTCCTGAGATCACACAGTAAGTGTAGAGTGAGGATTCAAATAGGAGCAGACTGGCTTCAAGAGCTGTGCTCCTAACCATCAGGAAAAGTACTCATACAATCTTTCTTAATAGATTCTCTTAAGACTGATAGAAATCTCTGTTACCAGCTTTTCCATATTACAAACCATGCTGCAAATGAAAGTTTTGCTCTCTTTCCTGATACTCATATCTTTCACCATAAAAGTTGCATTTAATAACTACCCACTATACATAATAAAATTTTAATAATTCTATACCTCCAAAACTTTAGACTTTTGGTCTTCATTTATATACTTGAAATAAGAGATTTAATATGAGATTGCAAATGTATACAAGACAGGGCATGGAACATAAAAGAGTAAGACAGACCAGCCAGGGATCTTGGCTAGAAAGTGTGCATTTCTTAAGCTCTAGATTCTGAGGCCATTTGGGAAGGCAGGCCCAACACTACATATTTCTTAAGGGAAATTAAAAACCTGGACTTGCAACTGTTGGTCCAAATTTTTAAAACGTTGTATTATTTAAACAAAACCTGTGCATGACCCAGCAGTCAGCAAACTCTAATTTCAAGGGGCACCAGAGTTTCCCAGCAGGTGTCTCACGGCACAGTGCTAAGTCTGGCTTGGGAATGGGTATGTGGAGGTATCAAATGCTCAGCCCCAGGTAAGGCCTAGACTGGCCAGGTGAGGCCTGAGGAGGCTGCTCTGAGATAGTCATCAAGCAGCCTTGCCAGTTGAGCCCAGTGTATGACACAAATATTAACATTTTCTATGTGTGTCTGTACCTCTAGATTTTTTGCCCCTTTTGGAAAAACACACAGATTTCCTTATTAGCCTACTTCTAATAGCACATCCAAAGTACAATGTAAACTACATTCCAGAAATAACTGTGAAAACTAACCTTAAGAGATTCTTTCTTTGTGAGCTTGTTTGAAGTTGAGCTGTCCTTCTCCGAGCCATTATAAAGTTTAGATTCAGACTGAAATTACACAGAAATGAACAGAAGGGGGAAAATAAAAAACCTTTGCTTATTCTACACAGCATTCAAAATTAATGTTAAAGCTGTTTGTGATTCTTCCCATTTGTTGCCATAATTTAAGTAGTTGTTGATTTTAAAGTAATAATGTTCTTTATATACCATTTTTGTTTAAAAACAAATCCATATTAAATCCACAAATATATAAAAGTAAAAAGTAATCAATAAATTAGTTTACAATATTTTTTTTTTTTTATTTTTTATTTATTTATTTTTTTTTTTCACTTCAATTTGAATTTATTTATTTTTTTATTGTGGAGAAGGGGCAGGGAAAGAAGGTGGGGGAAGAGGTGAGTGACAGGGTCGGGCCAGTGGCATGGTACCACATTGGCTGTATCTAGGTAGAGGCAGTTTCAGGCC
>CAUYPK010140343.1:0-14955 GCA_963574355.1 Loris lydekkerianus | reverse complement strand
GACATACAGATCCTCAGTTCAATTTCTGACATCTCAGCTATTTGTTTGTGCATGGGGTCTTGTGTTGTTTCTGCCCCATTGATCCTTGGGGGAGTTGATCTACTCTGATTATTCATATTGCCAGAGTTTTTCTGTTGATTTCACCTCATGATTGTTGTTCACTGTTGCCTCTGGCTGTCCTCAGAGTTGGGGAGGTATCTCTCCAAGATTAGACCCCAGCAGGATCACTCTATTTTTGCTGGATCTTTGTAGGGAGTGACCCTGTGTAGTTCCTCTGGATTTGCTCTAACTAGGGAGTTCTGGTTGTGGAAGTAGCTCCAGTGTGTGACACACCTGGATCCAGCAACAGGGCTGGGGGAGGTGCGCACAGTTCTGGGAGTGCCTAGCACCCAGTGACTTTGGCACAGAGAGCCCAAGGCTCCACCAGTCTCTGGCCAGGAGAAGGGCTCTGTGCAGAGGCAGGGAGGGCTCCAGTGGGCACGCAGCTACCAGTGTCTCTGGCCAGATGAATGGGCTAGTGTGGAGGCTGGGAGGACACAGGAGGGATGATGCAGTGTTGCATGGCTCCCGCAGTTCCTAGTCTGGGAATGTGGAGGCCCGGTGGGTGCGGGTCACCAGTCAGGGTCGCTGCACAGCTCTTATGAAGGTCTGGGTGGCGCCAAGCCCAGGAGTTTGAGGTTGCTATGAGCTGTGATGTCACGGCACTCTACCCAGGGGAACACCCCAAGGCTCCAGTGTGCCAAAACTGTCTCACTCTGCTTCTAAGGATTAAGGCTGTAAGGCAGCTCACTCCCCGCCTTTAGGCTGCTCTGTCACTAGTTTACTTTGTCCCACCCGATCCTTACTTTGGGACCCTGAGGGCGGAGCTTGCCGGAGCAGTTCTTTCACAATGGCTTACTTCGCCCAGCTCAGTGGCTCGTTCTCAAGTCCCAGACAATACCCAGCATTCTCCACACTCCTGCGCAAGCTCTCCCCAAGGCAGCTCAACTGAGTCCCAAGTCCAAGAACACCAAAACAGTTCACAGGTAAGGCCTTTCTGGTTTGCAGTCTCACTGCTGCTTGTACTTATGGTTGCCAGCATGATTAGGTTTATCGAACACATGCAGCCACTTGCCAGTTTTCCACTGTTTTTGTCCTCCTCCTGGGGTCCAGAAGTCCCTTGCTGGCTCCCTGTATCCTTGAAGGGATGATCATAGGCAGATCCCACCAGCCAGAGATGCCTGGAGTCTTGTCTCCCCAGACTCGCCATGCCCAGTTACAGGGAAGCTGTTACTCAGCCGCCATCTTTAATCCAATCTTGGTTTTTAAATTTATAATTACTGACCTCAGAGGGTTCTGAATGCTACCTGATTATCACGTTATATTTCCCTATTATCTCTACTGTTTCTTCACAGGACTATTTTATACCTTATCCACTATTTTCAACACCCCTTTATTCTCCTTGGTTTCAGCTGACCTTGATGTTTGGTTCATCAATTAAATAAAAGAAATCAATAGAGAACTTGAATAAGCATTTATACCAAATGCTAAATATTCTCTACTGCCCATGATTCTAGCCAAGATCAAAGCTTCAACTTGTGAACTGGGTCCCCTATCCTCTTACCTACTCAAAGACCTGATTCCAGGGGTTCTCCTCCTTCTGTTCTGTGTCATCAGTTATGGAGCTCTCCAATTAACACACAAAACATGCTGATATCACTCACATATTTAAGTTTCAAAACACCTTCTCCTGACTTTCCTTATCCTTTCATCTATTATCTTACTTTTAACTATTCTTAATTCCTTTCCTCTCACTCTGTCTTAAGCACACACCAATCAGACTTTCATACTTATTGCCCCATAGAAATTGTCCTCAAATCAATTATTTATACACTGATGAAGCCAATGATCAATTCTCAGACTTCATCTTACTTGACACTGCATCATGACAAAAATGATCACTGCCTCATCATGGAGATAATTTCTTTGCTTGGCTTTCAGGGCAACAAACACCCCAAGTTTTTCTTCGAATTCAATGACAACTCCTTCCCTCTTGATATTTTATGATTTTTTGTCTGCTCCTCTTCTAAATGATAGTTTATCTCTTCTGTTCTCTAGGTGAACTCATGTACTTACTTCTTTAGTGACATTAATCACTCTACTCTCCTGGGTTACCTTACATATGATCTAAATTTCTAAAATTTCTCTCCCTCCTGAACTCCAGACTCTCAAATACAAATGTTTGCTTTATACGTCCACTTGAAAGTGTAAGGCCTTGATTTTCAGCTGGTATGCTCCACCACATTGGTGTGCTGTGAGAGGATCTTAGGTGTGCCTAAGAAAATTTTCAAAGATAATTAATTAATTTTCAAAAGAAGTTCAAAGCACATTAAGTAGATTCCTTTTTTTTTTAACTCTTTTTTGGATCAACATAATTTAAGTGTGCTGCAAAAGTTTACCTATAGGTTCAAATGTGCTATGAGATTAAAAAAAAAAAGGTTGAAAAACACTGGTGTAGAGGGTATGCCAAACTTAGTATATCCAAACCAAACTCTTGATCTAGTCTCTTGTATTAAATTATTTTATTGCTTACAAATATGCACTATCCCAGTCTGGGAAAGTACTATACTTCCCCATCATAATGACATCAAGTTGGCTATATAACTTATTCTGGACAAAAAAAAACCCTGAACAGAAATGATTAGTGTTATTTCTAAGCAGAGCTTTAAGAGTCAGTACATGATCTGCCATGTTCTCCTCCCCCGACACTTAAGATTGGCAAAAATCCAGATAGTAGGAGCTTTATCAATGTAGGTTCCACAGTGAAAAAGACATAAGTATTTGTCTGAGCAAGAAATAAACTTCTGTGGTCATAAGCCATTGAAATTCTGTGGTCATTTGATGCTGCCACATGACCTGGTCTATTCCAACTGATAGAGAAATTGGTGACAAAAATGGATGCTGCTATAACACAAAAAAATATGGCATTGGTTTCAGATCCAGGTAGGAAGAAGGAAAAAAAAATGTTATCAGGGTATGGAAGGGATGGAGATCCAAGGTATGCAGTACTAAAAAGTTTGCTAAAACTATTGCTTACAGTAACTTGAAAGAAAGGTAGATGACATCCTTTGTTACTTTATGGCTGAAAATTTTAGAAAATGAAACATTAGTAGCATGCCTCATTTGCTATTGGATGTATTTGACAATGTACCTCAAGAAAGATGAGTTCTGAAAAGACCTGTCCACTTTGAAGCAGGAGCGAGAGGAAATAGAATTCAAAAATTCAGGGACTTGTATGATTAAAAGATGCAAATGGTTTTAACCACCAACTATCAAATATAAAACTGAGAAAACTTTTGAACCACTAGGTCTTTCAGACTGAACCTGAGGCAAGGGCCAAATAAAAAATGTGGCTGTCTGGTTCTTTGTGAAAAACTGGTTAGATTTTATTATTAGCTACTGCAACATAGATAGACCCTCCAAAGCTGCTCGTGTAGTCTCCCTTTAGAAGCTGGGAATACTGCTCAGCTTACAGTATTTAACAAAAAAAGTGAGGAGACCTCAGTCTTACAAGCACAAAGAACCAAAATTCTGCCAAAAACTTAAATGAGCAGGAAATAAATTTATCCCTAGGGCTTCCAGAAAAGAACACAGTCTGCCATAACCTTGATTTGTGTCTGTATCTGACTAATGGCTTACAAATCTGTGAAATAATAAATTTGCATTATTTTAAGATACCATGTTTGTTTTAATTTGTTACAGCAACAATAATAAACTAATGCAAGTGGGCGGTGCCCGTAGCTCAGTGGGTAAGGCACCGGCCACGTACACCAAGGCTAGCAGTTTTGAACCCAGTCCAGTCAAGCTAAAACAACAATGACAACTGCAAAAGGAAAATGGCCAAGCATTGTGGCAGGTACCTGTAGTCCCAGCTACTTGGGAGGCTCAGGCAAGAGAATCACTTGAGCCCAAGAGTTTGAAGTTGCTGTGAGCTATGAAGCCCTGGTACTCTACCCAGGGCGACATAGTGAGACTCTGTCTAAAAAAAAAAAAAAGAGAGAGAGAGAGAGAGAAAGAAAGAAAAGAAACTAATGCAGGGATCATCCCTTGTTGAATTATTTTAGCTTAACCAATCTACCTGCTTCCATCCCTAACCACCTACGGTATATTTATTCTCAACACAGAATTCAGAGTGGTCTTTTTACAACATGTCAGATCATACCATTTCTCTCCTCAAAATGTCCAGTGACTTCTCCGGTCCCTCAGAATAAAAGTCAAAGTCATCACAATGGCCTCTAAGGTCACAATCAAGTCCTTCTCTACCACTATGACCCATTCTATTAATACCACTCTCAACCTTGCTTACTCCACTTCAGTCACACTGCCTCCTTTGATGTGCCCTGAATACACAGGCACGCGTCCCCATCTAAGGGCACTAGCACTATTTACTCTCTCTGCCTGAAATAGTCTTCCCCAATATATACACATGGCTCTTGCCTCCTTCAGGTTTTGCTCAGCTGACAGTGTCTCACTCAGGCCTTCCCTGACTATTCTATTTAAAATTGCAATATCCTTTCAGTATTTTTACTAGCTCACGTTTTTCAATATATTTTTTGTTTTACTTATTTTATTTATTTCTGTCTCACTCTATTATAAATTAAGCCCTATGGATGAAAAGGTATTTGACTGTTTTGCTTACTGAGGGATCCTCAATATCTGGAATACAGTCTCTGGCACCTAGTAGGCACTCAGAAAATGGTTTTTTAATAAATGAATTTATAAGTGAGCAAATAAATAAATAAATGAATAAATGAGTGGATGGAAAGAAATTGAAGCCTCTGGATGGATCAGGGTAATCAGAGGTCGGTAGCATTGATTTGGGTCTGTACCAGACTAGTGGCTTATAAATCTGTAAAATAATGAATTTGCATAAGCCGCTATGTTTGTGTTAATTTGTTGCAGCAGCATTAACAAACTAATGCAGGCATCATCTCTTGCTGAATTATTACAAAGGCCTTTTAACTGATCTACGTGCTTCCATAGGGCTAGTGGACTCTGACAACTCACTGCTGGGAGTTGCTACTGCCTTTGCTTATAACCATGTTTCCATACATAACTCTGTAGATTCTTTCATAGTTATAGCCAATATTTGCATATGTATAGCTCTAGTGGCAGAAACCAAAGGTTCTAAATAATTATTTTCAAACCTCATTTTTTTTTTTTTTTGTTTTTGTTTTTGTTTTTTGTTTGTTGCCCTGGGTAGAGTGCTGTGGCATCACAACTCTCAGCACCCTTCAACTCTTGGGCTCAAGAGATTCTCCTGCCTCTGCCTCCCAAGTAGCTGGGACTACAGGTGCCCGCCACAACCCCTGGATATTTTTTGGTTGTAGCCGTCATTGTTGTTGATGGGGTTGGATACAACCCGCCAGCTCAGGTGTATGTGGCTGACGCCTTAGCTGCTTGAACCACAGGCACCGAGCCCAAACTTCATTTGTTTTAATAAACATCAGTTACTATCATAATTTTGAGTAAAGGGAAAAATCATATCATTGCCATGTAAGATGACTGAGGTAAAATAGTTAAGAATATTTTCAGACCAGAGTTTGAATCTTGTTTCTACCACTTACTAGTTATGAGACCTTGGGCAACGTATTTTATCTTTGTTTAATCTCAGTCTCATTGTATGTACTGCATGATTAATAATACCTAACTCACAGTGTTATTGAGCGAGTCAATCATTTAATGAATGTACAGCATCTAGAGTAGCTCCTAGAATATAGTAAGTATTCAGTAGGTGTTAATTATTATGGTCAGTACAAGCACATTTCCATCCTTTGCCACCTCAAACTCTGCTTTACTGTATGTGCCAATCATGGTAGGTGGCACCTGTGACCTACTATGTGACACAAATGCCTGGCTTCTTTTACCACCATCATGCCAACTCTTCTCTGCCCCTAAACTAAAGCTGCAGGCTGTTTTCTTTAGAAGCATAGGGTCAGACTTTGTGTGAAACTCTGCTGAGTCACAGAAAAAGCATGATTGGAGCTGCCCATCAGAAGATAGATGAGAGGATGAGGGGAGTATTTCTTGGTTCAAGTTGAATTTCTATATTTCCTTCTCTTTCTTTTCTCCCCTCTGTTATGTACACATGTGCAGGAGGCCAGGAAACCCCTTCTTTATACACAGAGAGATCCTTACTAGGATTATATGGATAGATCACAAAGTCAGAGGATATTAGAGAACAAAATATCTCTGCCCACATACAAATCAAACAGGACACAATCAGTCCCATGTGTGAATCAACTTTACAGCCAGTCATGGAGGAATCACGATTTGAAGACAGATCTCAGTTATCCAGCCAGGGGCGTTTCTCAGACACTCACAACATGAGGGAGGAGACTTCACTCATTTTTACACTTCCCAGAGCTATATTAACTTACCTTACTCTTCACTAGTTTTTTTCTATTACTTTAGTACATAAAGAAATAAAAATCAAGGCATAGAAATGAAAGGAAGTGGCAGATATTTTTAAGAACAGAGTTGTAATAACCCATTTTTCAAGACCCTAACTACCGAATGGCACCTGTGGCTCAGTGGGTAGGGCCCCGGCCCCATATATTGAGGGTGGCGGGTTCTCGGCCCTGCCCAAACTGCAACAACAACAACAAAGACCCTAACTACCATGGTATTCCCTCTGAATTAAGCCCAGCTATTGTGCCAGACAGATTCCAACTTCAAAAATAAGAGGCTTCAATTTAATCAATTTATTTTTTCTGACTCACTAGAATTTTTTCTTCTGATTAAAAAAATCCCTTTAGTATCTAAAGGTTAGCCACACGGGCCAGAGAAGTTGAATACTTCAATAATAATGTGCCACAATTGCTTAGAGAACAATTAAAAAATGTCTCCCTAATTGTTGCAGAGGTAGCTGTGTGTTAGTAGAGTATGAAGGACAAGGCTCACACACAGACACACACACACACACACACACACACACGGGCACGCATGCAAAAAACAAACAAACAAAAAAAAAAAACAGTGAATTCAACATGGCAAGCTCTCTATAATATTGTTGAATGAGGCAATATCTTTGAAGTTTTCAGCAGTTAAAGTTCTAGCAGACCCTGGAGAGTCTAACTGCAGGGCTGAACTGACAGGGGCATTGACAATAGAACTTCAGGGGCTGATTCCTGAACCTCCGTTGCTGCATGAAAATGGTTATAATCCCAATTCTGTTAAAATAAATATTTCCAAATCACCATCAGAGAGTACAGCAGGGGCTTTCCATCAGTGGAAAAAGTTATTTTCATAGTTTCCACTTTCTCCAAGAGAGCAACATTTTTGTCAAAAAGATAGTCTTTTTGGCATCTAGGCATGCCAGTTTTGCAACTCTGTTTTGCAACTATATTTGGTAGTGTAAGAAATTAGGGTACCAAAAGACAGTGTTTTTTTATAACTGATTTGAATTTACTGAAATAACTGATTATGAGCTGTGACTATTCTGTTTACAAATAACACAATGTAATTCATTTCCACACAATCCACTTTTCAAAACATAAAGGCCTGGTAAATCATGCTTAAGGATATTGAATTTATTCCATTAGAAATGGAGAGCCATCAAAAGGGTTTTGAAAAATAAAATCTGCAGATCACTTTGGAAAGCTCTGAGAACAAGGGATTAGAATGTTAATGAAAACATCTAAGCAAGAGTAGATAACAAGGTAGTATAAATTAAAAGAATAGAAAAAAAGAAAGGAGAGATTTGAGAGTCAATTTTGAGGTAGTATTGACAGAACTTAATAATTGATTAAACATGAGACAATTCAATTTATGGCGTTATCAACTGCGACAATAATGTGTGAGGCCATTCAATGCAAGTAGCGCAGACTGGCATACAAAAACATTTTTTTCTGAGGAATCAGAGCAAAAGTAAAAAGATCATCAGGCTGGAGAAAACCTTGAGTGTTTACCTCTCAGGTAGGACCACCATTGAAAAAATATTGAATTTGTGGATCAAAGTCTTAATAGAAGGAAACTTCACAGGTTTCTTTAATGTATCAATGTTTGAAAATATTGAAAAAGCATCCCTCACGTGGCCTGAGAGCCATGTTTGTTTCCAAGAGCCAGGACCAGCACTTCCCAAATCTTCTCAGAATCTCTAAACTGGCAGTTAAGTTTGGTTAAACAAACTAATGTGTTGAATACCAGCCATATACTAGGTGTTGGGGATACCAAAATAAGAAAGACAAGTTCTCTTATTCTCCTAAAGTTTATAGTCTTAAAGCATCATGATAATGTGTTCATTTGGCCTTTGTGACTATCTTCAGTTAGGATACTTGCCTCCCATACTACAGACCAAGGTATATGGTTTTCTCTGTGTTGCAAAAGCCCTTCTTCATATCTCTTCCACTGCATTTACCACATTGATTTATCATTGCCTGTTTTTATGTTCATCTCCTCCAAAGGACAGTGAGATCTCAGGGTGCAGAGGCCATGTCGTATCCATCTTTGTATTCCCAGCAACTTGGACAGTGCTTGTCATATACTGAGGGCTCAATAAATGAACATATCTTGAATTTTATTCTTTAGCTGAGTCCATTTCTTCTCATTCTGGAATCAGAAGAACAAGAACTGTTCTTATCAAGACATTTGGTAATCACTATCATCCTGTTCCTTATTGAGGTTTAAGGATACTAGAAACTTTGATAATTTATTCTAGCTTATTCTCCCAGCATATTTCTAGTTCTTCTATTCAGAGTGGCATAGAGCAAAACAACCATGGGATTTGAAATCTGATGACATAAATACCAACTCCATCATTTACTATCTGATAATGATTAGTAACAGCAGGAGAAGATAAGAATGCTGTCTTCATAGTATTATTCTAAAGATCAAATTAGGCTATGCATGTTGTAAACTATAAGGTGATATTATTATATAGCATTCTGATTACCTGGAAAAAATACATAGCTCTTTTCCTTGACTTAAAAAAACTTCTTATTTAATAATTTGATATATATGTGGAATTAGGGAAATAACTGGAGCTTTCAATTTTGAAACATGGTAAAATAATATTTAATAATGCCAAATATTTTAAGCAAGAAAATATCATTGAATGACTGAAAGTGTCATAAGTTTTCAAAATTTAGGTTGGAGAAATTTCACAAGTTTTTAAATTTGGTTCTTTTTTGGGTAGAGAGAGTGTTCATAGCACAGTTGAGAAAGAATGACTTTGGGAATGAGATTCTTAATCTTCTTTTGGGAACATCAATTGCCTAATTATTATGTAGCTCTTCATATTCTTTTTCAATAACTGTGGCAAAGAGAATTTCATAGTCAATGCCTTCTGCAAATATGCTTTTGTGGTGGAGAGAACAAATACATTTTGCAAAGGAAAATAACTAGTTTTAGAGAATTAGACTGACTTGTTGACTCACCGGCTGAATTAAACAATTCCCCCTCAGACACTTAGCAGAGTAAAAAATCAAGCCTTTCAACTTTATGGCTGACTCTATGTGCTTTTACCCAGTTTGTCTTCTCTTAAGTCCTGAAATACCAATTAAAAGTGTTTTGCTACTTGATGACAGTTACCGGTGATAAACTTCTAAAGTTTTAACTCCATGAATATAGAAGTCAGGATTTAGTCTGTTTATAGCTTGTATTCTAAATGAATACTTTCATTACTATTTTCACTAAGGTGATTAAAAACTCAATTTAGGAAAAAAAAAAAAAACACTTTCTGTAGTAGACTGCATTCTACTGAAGGGAAAGAAGTAATGGTAGAGGTAGAGGCTACCATACTTCTGTCCAAATTGGGATTTTTGTTTGCAACAACGTTTAGAGATTTTATAAAGTAATACATTTAGTTATAATTAATAATTAATGCTTTCTCAATAACAAATTTGCCTTCATTTAGTAAACATTTGTAGTGTTCCAGTTATAGGCCGGGCAAAGTGCTAGATGCTAGAGAGCCAAAGAAGACATCTTCTCTGTTCTTGTGGAGCTTCCTATTTAAACAAGGGACAGAAATTAAACAACTGATCACACTGATGAATACATCATTCCAAAAGAGAAATAATGAAATGAGAAACATGTTGGAAAGGAAAGGGATGTGGAATTCTTAGGCAGATTACTAAAATAAACTGTCAAGTCTAGGGCAGATGTGAGAGTGGGCTTTCTTGAGGAGACAGCATGTGACCAAAGAGTTGAAGGAAGGGTAGGAGCTCATTAGTTGAAGAAGGACAACAAACCCACACCAAGGGGGCAGTAGGAGCAAAGACACTGGAGAGAGGGAGCAGGATTTGTTTGACAAGCTTGAAGAAGTTCAGTTTGGTGAAGTACAAAGGGTAAGAGCTTGGAAGGGACGCTAATGAGAGATAATACTGGAGCACTAGGCAGGGACAAGTGATACAGTATCATATAGGTCATGTCAAAGACATTGGTCTGTAACATCTTAGTGAAATGAGTCATTTTCTTATATATTCAGCAAATATTTTAGAGTGCCAGCTACTCATCTAGGTGCTGGGGATAGAGCGATAAATAAAAATACACACGAACTCATTTGTGTCCATCCTTCCTGCACAGTGAAAGATGGACTAGAGTAGGGGGTCAACATCAATCTCTGGAGAGTAGTTTGTGAACTTTCACAGCAGTTCCTACAAAACATGATAGTGGTTTGGTCTGGGGTAATGGCAGTGATGGTGAAATGGAGAGAAGTAGACAGAGTTATGAGATAAGAAGTAAAATCGAGTCTGGGTGTGGTGGCTCATACCTATAATCCTAGCACTCTGGGAGGCCAAGGTGAGAGGGTCCCTAAAGCTCAGGAGTTCAAGACCAGCCTGAGCAGGACCAAGACTCCATTTCTACTAAAAATGGGAAAAACTAGCCAGGAATTGTGGTAGGTGTCTGTAGTTCCAGGTACTCCGGAGGCTGAGGCAGGAAGATCACTTGAGCCCAAGAGGTTTTTTTTTAGGTTACTGTGAGCTATGATGAGGCCATCGCATTGTACCCAGGGTGACAGACTGAGACTTTGTCTCAAAGGCAAAAAAAAAAATTAAAAATAACAGGACTTAGTGGTAGATTAGAAACTGGCTTGAGAACAGGAAGGTGCCTTCTCTACCTCTGTGTTTCTTCCTTGAGACACTGTACTAACAAAAGTGACATTCACTAAAATTGGAAGGTCTAAAAGAGGAGTAAGAGGAATTTATTTGTATTTATTAGAAGACAGTGGGGAGTGGTCATAAGTTCAGTTTCATAAGTTCAGTCTTGGACATGTTAACCTTGAAGAGATACTGAATTGGAAATAGTGAATGGACAGTTTGGACATACAACTCAGAACTCAGTGAAGAGGTATTATTAGCTAGAGAAATATGTGTCAGCATATTAGGGATAGGATTTGAAATCACCAGACATATGACATATGACAAGAGGGTCTATGTCTAGTTTTGCTCACAACTGAAATTTTAGAATGGTCTACTTTGCACATATAAGGTGTTTCATGAGTATTTGTTAAATGAGGAGTTCTTTTTTGCATTTATAAATTAAGCTTTATATCTGCAAAAGTGCTCATATTTCTTTACTTGAAAAGATACCCCCACTAGGGGAATTTTTTTTTTTTTTTTTTTTTTTTTGAGACAGAGCTCACTATGTTGCCCTTGGTAGAGTGCCATGGCATCACAGCTCACAGCAACTTCAAACTCTTGGGCTTAAGAGATTGTCTTGCCTCAGCCTCCCAAGTAGCTGGGACTACAGGTGCCTGCCACAACACCTGGTTATTTTTTGTTGCAGTTGCCATTGTTGTTTAGCTGACCCAGTGTTGTGAACCAGCATGGGGTAGGGGAGTGAACCAGAGTGGACTGAGAAAAATACAGCATAAGAGAAAACAAAGAAACAAAGGATGGGATGGGGAGGTCTGACTGCAGCCAGCACCGAAGCACAAAATAGCTTCATTTTATAGTATCTGTACAAGGTTGTCATGGGGGAGGTAGCATAGACAATATGAGGAAATAGCATTAACAAAAGACATAGATTTGGTCTTATAGTACAATAGGAAAATGTTAATAACTTTAACAAAGACAAACCATCTTGTTAATGGTTTCTACTCAACTTTGTTAACATATGACAAGAAGTAAGCAGGGAAAGATCACAAGGATCCCATCATAGTTAACAAAACAAAGGAAGAACTATGTGACTTAGTGGTTTTTACTCAACTTAGTTAGCATATGACAAGGAAAAAGAAGGGAGAAATCTCAAGGATCTCTGTAGTTAACTAGATGTGACTTCGCAGAGGGAGCATGAAGAAAGGAATATGGTTGTTTTGGGAATGGAGGAGAAGCAGTTGGGGGTTTATTTTCTGAATGTTCCCCAGGTTGTGAGGGCCCTGCCAGTCTCACAGCCCACTCTCCATGTCTCCTTCTTTCCTTTGACTTGTGAATGGATTGTCTTTCATTGGAGGAATTCTTTGGCTCCAACTCAGCTCTCCACAGCCCAGGCCGGGTTTGAACCTGCCGACTTTGGTGTATGTGGCCAACACCATAACCACTGTGCTATGGGTGCTGAGCCTAAATGAGGAATTTTTAATGGATGAACCCAGATCCATTTTAATTTTCATATGTAAGCTTATGAAGCTGCACTCATCTGAGTTCCTCCAGTAATATTATGGTATATTTTGCATCTCCTTTGTGAAGATGAGCAAAGTATCAATGTAATTCAGGTAGGTTAGTGCAAAAAAAAAAATGTAATGGGGCATGAGTATGATTTGACCTTCACAAATTTGGGTTTCTCTTTTGATGGGGTAGATTTCCAATCATGTGTATTTTACTAGATAATAATATTAGATACTGATCAAAAGACATAGAAAGAGAAAGATAAGAAAAAGAGGGAGAGGAGAAAAAATTAAGAAATAATTCAAGAGTTGAACAAAATCGAGTTTTCGATTTCTTTTCTTTTTATTTATTTTTTTTTATTTTTATTTTTTATTTTTTTTTTGAGACAGAGCCTCAAGCTGTCACCCTGGGTAGAGTGTCATGGCATCACAGCTCATAGCAACCTCAAACTCCTGGGCTTAAGTGATGCTCTTGCCTTAGCCTCCCAAGTAGCTGGGACTACAGGTGTCTGCCACAATGCCCTGCCATTTTTTGGTTGTAATTGTCATTGCTGTTTGGCAGGCCCAGGCTGGATTTGAACCCACCAGATCTGGTGTATGTAGCTGGTGCCTTAGCCACTTGAGCTACAAGTGCCAAGCTGAGTTTTCGGTCTCTGAAAAACAAGCCAAGAAATTTTGTTCCCAGTTGACTGTATTTGGTACAAATCCCTCAAACTTGACTTTAAGTTCAGGTGGATGTGTTCAAGCTAAAAAATAGTAGGACCTGTGTAATTTATTTTGTTTGAAAAACTTAAAGTAAAAAACTGCCACTTTCCTTAGTTTCAATCCTTTATAACAACAAATTATTCCCTAACTCTCTGTGAACAATGAAGGCAAAAAGTCTAGAAGGCACACTGAGTTGACTACTGTTAATGACAATATACTGTATTCTTGAAGAATGTTAATAGAATAGATGTTATGTATTCTCACCATAAAATGATAACTATGTGAGGTAATGCATATGGTAATTAGCTATTAACCATTCCACAATGTATATATACTTCAAAACATCATGTTCTACACAATAAATACAAGCAATTTTATCTGTCAATTTAAAATAATAAATACTTTTTTTTACAAAGACTCTAAATGTGAAGTCTTAGGAATGTGTTTATTTCACTTTTTATTCCCTTTGTTATGTACACACACAATGCGATGTATGATAAAAAATTGTATCTACATACATCCAAAGAAGCTTTTTCAAATAGTACCAATAGAAATTTCAGGTGATAAGGAAAGATTTATGCCATAGTTTAAACGGCAGCATTTTACCATTACACAAAATAATGGCATACTTACAATCAATGGCATCATACATTTAATGAAATGCAGAATGAGAAACTACACAAAGCACCAAACCAGGGACCATGACAACAAACAGACATAAGAACTCTTTACAATAATGCTATCAGCAAACTTAAAGGTAAACCCAGTTTAAAAAAAATGAGATGCAACTCAGAAGAGACATGTTGGAGGTTGATTCAAAGTTTATTCTTTTACAGTGAAATAAAACTCTGCCAGGAGCCAAAGCTTAAAAAAAGAGTTTTCTCCAGAAAAATACTACAATAAATCAATCACAACCAGACAGTCAAGAAAAACATTCTGACCATTGGATTACCACACCTGCTCCGGGAATTCCCCACCCTCTCATACCTCTGAGCACACCTCCCCCCTCCGCTTGTGTTTAAATAGCTGTCAAAAAATAAAGTTTTGGGGGAGTTTGATCAGAATCCTGTCTTGCTCCTCGTTCTTCATGTCTCTTGTTCCCTTCCATTCTTTCCCTCCATATCCTAGGTCCCTGCTGAACAAGCCCCGTGGGCTGGGGCAACTGGTGCCCAGACGTGGGGCCATTTGGATTTGGAGTCCGAGAGACCGTTGCTTCGGAAAGGCCAGCCAGCACCATGGATTGCTGCTTGAAGGGAAGAGCGAGACAGATCCGCACCGTGATCGCCACTTTAATGAAGAAGTGAGCGAAGATCCGCATTGTGATCCCCACAGAGTTACCCATCTGTGAGTCAGATCCGATTTGTTAAGTGAAGCAATGCAATCATGGGATAAGTATTTAATAAACATGATTTATTCTTACAGGGGCTTAAAGAGTCCCTCAAGACACGAGGAATTTGGGTAAAGAAAAAGGATCTTAAGAGATTTTTTGAATTTGTTGGTGATGTGTGCCCAGGGTTCCCCCTTGAAGGAACTATTGATGAGAGACAGTGGGCTAGAGTAGGAGATTGTTTTAAGGATTATTATAAATCATTTGGCCCTGATAAAATTCCAGTTCAAGCCTTCTCATACTGGAATCTTATTAATGATGCTTTAAAAATCCATAAGAA
>CAUYPK010140336.1:0-12315 GCA_963574355.1 Loris lydekkerianus | reverse complement strand
TCTTTCATGTTTACATGGATGGAGCTGGAACATATTCTTCTTAGCAAAGTATCTCAGGAATGGAAGAAAAAGTATCCAATGTACTCAGCCCTACTATGAAGCTAAATTATAGCTTTCACATGAAGGATATAACTCAACTATAGCACAAGACTATGGGGAAAGGGCCAAGGAAGGGGAAGGGAGGGGGGAAGTTTTGGTGGAGGGATGGTAATGGGTGGGGCCACATCTATGGTGCATCTTAGAATGGGTACAGGTGATTGCACTAATGTACACAGCTATGATTTAACAATAAAAAAATATATAAATAAATAAATAAAAAAGAATAATTCATGAGTTAACCCAAGCACATGAGTGGCCTCTGCCCTCTCAGGCTTTCTGTCTAGTAGGGAAAGCTGTATTTGACACTCTACTAGGGAAAGCAAATTTAAAATGTTGATAAATTCTATGAGGGAAAAGAGAGAATGGATGTTTTAACAATGTTGATTCTGCCTATCAACATGATATGCTTTTCCATTTGTTTCCTCAGAGTTTTGTAGTTATCCCTGTAGAGATCTTTCACCTCCTCGGTTATGTATATACCCAGGTATTTTGTTTTCTTTGTAGCTATGGTACTGAATCTTTGATTTGACTCTCCACTCAACTGTTATTAGCAAATAGAAATGCTACTGATTTATGTACATTGATTTTGTATCCTCAGACTTTGCTGAATTTATTTATCAATTACAGGAGACTGGGTAGAATCCTTGGGATTTTCTAGATACAAGATCCCCTCAGTGAAGAGCAATAGTTTGACCTCCTCTTTCCTAACTGGAATACCTTTAATATTCTTCTCTTGCCTGATTGCTCTGGCTAGGACTTCTAGCACCCCACTGAACAGAACTGGTCACAGTTCATAGGGGGAGTGCTTTCAACTTTTCCCCATTCAGTATGTTGGCTGTGGATTTGTTATATATGGCTTTTATAATTCTGAAATATATTCTTTCTATGTCTACTTTGTTGAAAGTTTTTATCATGAAAGGGTGCTAAATTTTGTTGAATGCTTTTTCTGCCTCTACTGAAATGATCATATAGTTTTTATTTTTGCTTTTGTTTATGTGGTGAACCATTTATTTTGTTTATGTGGTGAATTATCGATTTACACATGCTGAACCACCCCTGGGATGAAGCCCACTTGGTTGTAGTATTTTTTTTTTTTTTTTTTTTTTGTGTGTGTGTGTGTGTGTGTGTGTGTGTTTATGTGCTGAATTTGATTTGCCAGTATTTTTGGCGGATTTTTGCACCTGTATTCATAAAGGAAATTGGTCTGCAGTTTTCTTTTTATGCTGTGTCCTTTCCTGGTTCTGCTACTAAGGTGAAACTGGCTTTATAGAATGAATTGATTAGGATTTCCTCCTTCTCAATTTATTATGGAGAATAATTGGGAAGGATTCCCTCCTCAATAATTTCTGTATTGCAAGTACCAGGTCTTCTTTTAGGTCTGACAGAAGTCAGCTGTGAATCTATCTGGTCTAGGGCTTTTTTGTGGGGATGTATTTTACTACTGTTTTGATCTCGTTCATAATTGGTCTATTCAGGAGTTTTATTTCTTCCTGGTTGAGTCTTGGGAGGTTGTATTTCCAGGCTTGTCCATTTTCTCTACATTCTCTACATGTGCGCAAAGATTTAAGTGGGCAAAAGACATGAACAGAAGCTTTTCAAAAGAAAACAAATGGTGAATAAACATATGAAAACATTCCCAATGTCACTGATCATCAAGGAAATGCAAAATTAAAACCACAATGAGATATATCACCTTATTCCAGACAGAATGGCTTTTATTAAAAAGTCCAGAAACAACAGATGCTGACATGGATACAGAAAGGGACAATTAAGCCAGGGGTGTCCAATTTATGGCCCACAGGCTGCATGCCAATTTTGTGAAGGCAGTTTTTGCTTATCTGTGGTGTTGGGTATCATGAAAATTATATGCATAGACTATTTTTTGCTAATTAGTATTCATTAGTATTTGTATATTTACTACATGGCCCAAGACAACTCTTACTCTTCCAATGTGTGGAGAATAAAAAAAATGGTTGAACATCCTCAGCTACTGTTTATAGGTCTACAAATCAGTACAACCTCTATGGAAAACAGCATGAAAATTCCTCAAAGAATTAAAAGTAGACCTACCATTCAAACCAGCAATCCCACGGTTGGGTATTTGCCCAAAGGAAAAGAAAGTTTTTCATCAAAAAGACATCACGCTCACAGGTTCACTGCAGCACAATGTACAATTAATTGCAAAGATGTGGAATCAACCCAAGTGCCCACCAATTCACAAGTGGATTAACGAAATGTGGTGTATAAGGCTGGGAGCAGCGCCTTACGCCTGTAATCCTAGCACTCTGGGAGTCCAAAGCAGGTGAATTGCCTGAGCTCACACATTCAAGACCAGCCTCAGCTGGTCATCTCTAAAAATAGCTGGGCATTGTGGCAGGTACCTGTAGTTCCAGCTACTTGGAAGGCTGAGGCAAGAGAATCACTCAAGCCCAAGAGTTTGAGGTTGCTGTTAGCTATGATGCCACCACACTCTACCAGGGGCAACAAAGTGAGACTCTGCCTCAAAAAAAAAAAAAAAAAAAAAAAAAAAAGTGGTATATGTATACACAGAATAATACACAGCCATAAAAAAGATAAATCAATACCTTTTGCAAAAACCTGGATAGAATTGGAGACTATTCTTCTAAGTACGTACCTGAAGGATAGAAAAACACATGTTCTCACTATTAAATTGGAACAGAAGATCAAACATGCACCAAGGGAAGCAAAACTTAGTGGTCAGCCAGGGGAAAATGAAAAGGAGGGGAGGAGGAAAAAAACCTACCTAATTGGTACTATGAACACTATCTGCATGTCGGGCACATCTATAGCTGGGACTCAAGCATTAAAAAAGCAATCCATGTAACCTAAAACACTTGCATCTCCTTCATATTTTGAAATAAACTTTTAAAGAGAGAGGCGCTTTTCCCTCTTCCCCTCCTCTAGCCTCTTCCCCTAAAGCCCCCTCCCCCAATTATCCTTCCCCTTCTCTCCTGGTCTCGGAGGACCCCTTCCTAGTCAATGTATCTCAGCCAGCAACCTTCTCAGAACCCATGTGGGCCCCCTCAGATTTGGCTTTCTGAGCCACCCACTACTTGACCCTTTCTGCAGTCTCTCCTGCCACTCAGGCCCCGTTCTCCCTCCTGGTGGTGAGGGGCTGCCCCGAGGGAACTGGCAGAGCTGGGCCATGGGAGGCCGGCACTGCCAGGGTCATCAGGATGATGTGGACGCAGGGTCTGCTGGGGCTGCGCACATTCGGGGACTGCACACATTCGTGGCCTTCACCACCAAGCTCTGGAGCTTCTTCATTTGCCTTTTGGGGAAGCAGATCCACACAGTGATTCAGTACCAAACTGTCTGACATGATATCCTCTCCTTAAGTCCTGGAATTGGCTAGCCCAGGTAAAGAGGAAGATCTTGGTGCTGGATGTGGATGAGACTCTTATTCACTTCTACTCTGATGGGGTCCTGAGGCCCACAGTCTGGCCTGGAAAGCCTCCTGACTTCATCCTCAAGGTGGTAATAGACAAACATCCTGTCTGGTTTTTGTACATAAGAGGTCCCAAGTATATTTCTTCTTAGAAGTAGTGAGCCAGTGCGATGAGCTGGTGGTGTTTACAGCAAGCACGGAGATCAATGACTATGCTGTGGCAAATAAACTGAACAGTAGCAGAAACATTCTCAAGAGAAGATACTACAGACAGCACTGCACTTTGCAGTCAGGCAGCTACATCAAGGACCTCTCGGTGGTCCACAGTGACCTCTTCAGTATTATGATCCTAGATAACTCACCCAGGGCTTACAGGAGCCATCCAGACAATGCCATCCCCATCAAGTCCTGGTTTAGTGACCCCAGTGACATAGCCCTTCTCAACCTCCTGCCGATGTTGGATGCCCTCAGATTCAGACAGCTGCTCCCCCTCCACCTGAGTTGGGGTGGGAGAGGGCAAGCCCTTGGAATGCTGTCTGAGGCCCTGTCCAATGTAAGGACTGCGTGGGCAGAGTCTGCCCCTCTCATCCTCTCTGCCCTGGGAGCCCTGTACTCCACTTGTGAGTCTGGATGGACACATGGGCTGGACTCTGAAGCAACCTCACTCTTGACTTGGTGTTCACACTCTGTGGAAACCCCAGACTGGGACACAGGTGGAGGCCTAGGAGAGCGAGAATAACGTCTATGGTAGAGAGGAAAGACTAGCCAGAATGAAAGATGGACAGTGATCCAGCAGGCCCAAAGAGTAGACAAGTCAGCTTTGCTGTGATTTGATTTTTTAAAAACTCTTGTATAAAACTGACGTAATTCTTCATTCATGCTCCCAAGGCTGGGCTGTGGGTGGAAGACTGGGATTTTAGGCCACTGGACTTTCCCCAAATTAATCCTCCCTTACTTTCTCTTTTTTCTCTCCCTAGATTTCCTCAGACCTGAAACAAGCTTTCTCTCTTTTTTTCCTTTCCTCTCTTTTAAACCATGCATTCTAACTTTGCAACCAAAAAAAAAAAAAGAGAGAGAGAGAAGGGATGGACCTGGATGAGGAGTTGGCCAGATAAAGAACGGGGTCTGGGAGAAACGTCTCCTAGATAAAGGGAACAGAATGAACACAGAGATTCAAATGAGTGCTACGGGAAAGCAAAACTTGTTCTCAGCTCCTGTGACATCAGGACAACATCTCTGGAGGGTGGCAACACCATGGGAGTTTCAAAAGGAGCTTCACCCAATTATAGTCCTCTCTAGGACTGGTTATATGCCAGGGGTGAATCCATCGCTCAGGTATACATACATTAATTATATTTTAGAAATCTATGTATGGGCTCAGCACTTGTAGCTAAATGGTTAGGGCTCCAGCCACATGCACTGGGGCTGGTGGGTTCGAACTGAGCCTGGGACTGCTAAAAAACAATAACAACAACAAAATCAGGCATTGAGGTGGGCACCTGTAGTCCCAGCTACTCAAGAGGCTGAGGCAAGAGAATCACTTGAGCCCAAGAATTTGAGTTGCTGTGAGCTGTGATGCTACAGCACTCTACAGAGGGTGACAAAATGAGACTCTGTATCAATTTTAAAAATGGATTCAGTTTGCCCATTACAAATTTATAATAAGAAATAACTGGCTTGGCGCTCGCTCGTAGCACAGTGGTTACAGCACTGGCCACATGCACCGAGGCTGACGGGTTCAAACCCAGCCTGGGCCACCTAAACAACAATGACAACTGCAACAAGAAAATAGACGGGTGTGTGGGAGGCACTTGTAGTCCCCAGATACTTGGAGGCTGAGACAAGAGAATTGCTTTGCCCAAGAGTTTGAGGTTGCTGTGAGCTCTGAGATCAGAGCACTCTACAGAGGGCAACAAAGTAAAACTCTGTCTCAAATAAATAAATAAATAAAAATAACAGCAGAACAAATGAGTCCTTGAGTAAACTTGTTTACTGCACTCTCTCAATGTTAACTGATGGATTCATAGAGATAAATAAAACCTCATCATAAGTAAGATAACACTAAGAAGTTAATATGTTCATTATATTATCTTCCAAATAGGAAGCCCATTCATACTTAGAAAACTGCTATGTAAACACACCCAAGGGGGATGAACTCAACAGTTTAATAAAAGCATCAAGGCTGGGTGTGGCGGTTCATACCTGTAATCCTAGCACTCTGGGAGGCTTAGGTGAGAGAATTGCTTGAGGTCAGGAGTTGGAGACCAGCCTGAGCAAGAGCAAGATCCAGTCTCCACAAAAATAGAAAAAATTAGCTGGGTGTTGTGGCAGGCATCTGTAATCACAGCTACTCAGGAGGCTGAAGAAGGAGGATCACTTAAGCCCAGGAGTTTGAGAGCGAAATAAGTTAGGATCACACCACTGCACTCTACCCAGGGCACCACTACACTCTAACCAGGGCACAACAAAGAGAGAACTCTGTCTAAAAAAAAAAAAGGGCATCAGGATCCTGGCCTAAGGCACTGATCTCTCCCTAAGTACACCCACAAAACACCAGAGTTCACTAGTAACACTGCCTGCATCTTCACTTTGGGGGCAGGCTCTCCGATGACTGATCACTGGAGACCACAGTATAGCTCTGCCTCTGGGCCAGTCCTTTCAGCTAACACCTCTCTTGGATGGCACAGTCTTCCCTCTCTTACTGGACTGGCAGCTATCTCTTTCCTTCCCTCCAAGGAGACTACATTGGTTTTAAAGTATCAACTTTATGGCTAAGATTGGAATCAATTCCCCCTCTTTCACAACTGTAAAGATACCTCATTGCAGTCTTGAAAAACTGACAAGGCCTTCTTCTCAATACTCCAATCCTAAAATCCTTCCCTGGCCATTACCTGTAAAAGTCTACTTACTCTGCATTCTTGTCCCAATCTATACCCAAGCCTTTAAACCCACTTCTTTTCCCCATCTCTTTGTATCCTCAAGACTTCACTTCCCTCCCAGTTCTTCCCCAAGATGCACCTTCTCAATGGCTGCCTTACCTTCTACTCTTCCACTAGACTCACTACCAATCCCAAATCCTGGATAAACTCAACCACCCTTAAACCTATTCCAGATTATATGCACAATTCTGGCTATTACTATAAACCAGGAGGCAAATCAGTTCTCCAACCTGCACAGTAGCACAGCCAAACTCAGGGAGGCCTTAGGAATTGGGGCTACAAGAAGCACCCAGTGACAATCTTAGATTAAGCAAGTTCTAAGTCTGGCTGTAGGCCTTGGGGACACTCAGGTTAAGTCTCCCAACAAGAGGGTACAGGGGTCTCTACCCAGTCTCTCCCTGGCACTACCATTTCCCATCCTCCATTTATTCTCCCAACTGCTATTCCCCTGCACCTGCTAAAAGCACCAGGAAGACAGTGACAGCCAGGCCACATGGCCAGCAGTGATGAACCATCTGCCATCATGGAAGCAAAGGAGCCATGCCGTGGCTCTCCCTGTAGCCCCCTATCATAAGCCTGACATCACAGAAGCCTAAGCTTCTGCCCAGAGCTCAGAGCTCAGACCAAAAAGAGTGTGACAAGAACAGGCAATTAGGAAATCATTTTGCTAGTGCTAGCAACAAGAGTACTCAGCAGCAGGCGGCGCCTATGGTTCAAAGGAGTAGGGCACTGGCCCCATATGCTGGAGGTGGTGAGTTCAAACCCAGTCCCGGCCAAAAAACTGCAAAAAAAAAAAAAGAGTGCTCAGCAGTAGTAGCTACAGAAGAACTGAACTGTCCATGTGGTCTGGGGGTGGTTGTGGACTGACTGCCCCACTTCCCTTGTCTATGGTCAATTTTCTGGGCATGGCTCTCTAAACTTCCTGTAGGTTCTGTAACTTCCCCCAAACCCTTTCAATGATTTCCTTATATATATAAATAAGTCAGTATCATTTTCTGTGATTTGCAACCCAAAATCCTGACTGGTATATCCATTTCCAGGGGCTAGCCTCTCAGCCAGAATGTTTAGTACTCTTGACACCACACCCCTGCCTTCCCGCAGCCCTCTGCTCCTTACTCACTCTAAACCACTCTCCAGCACTTCTACTCTGACTTCCTGAGTCCATCCTATCTTAGTCTCCTAACACCCCAGCTTCCTCTTTATTCCCAAGCTCCTTAAATATTGCTGTTCCCTAAACGTCAATCCTCAGACATCCACTTTCTTCAATTCTAAACTGTTTAGTTATTCCAGTTTTTTCAACAATCAACAACCAGTACAACCTCAACAATCATATACATGTTGATCACACAAGTGTATTCAAGATGCCTACTAGACATCTTCACTAGATCATATACATACACACACACACACACACACACACACACACACACATATATCTCAGTGTGCCTCAAAATTAATTATCTCATCCTCTACACATTCTGTTTCTCCTGTTCCATGCCTTCCAGTCTTTACTATTTACCAAGTTAAACAAGATTAACCTTGACCTGTATCTAACAGGTCACCAAATCCTGAGGATTCTATCTCCCCAATAAGTTTTTGTTTTGAGATAATAAATCTGTCTCTTCATCAGAGTACCAGCTTCTCCCCTATTTTAAGACCTATTACCAGGGTGGCACCTGTGGCTCAGTGGGTAGGGCGCCAGCCCCATATCCAAGGGTAGCAGGTTCAAACCTGGCCCCGGCCAAACTGTAACAAAAAGTAGCTGGGTGTTGGGACAGGTGCCTATAGTCCCAGTTACTTGGGAAGCAGAGGCAAGACAATCACTTAAGCTCAAGAGTTTGAGATTGCTGTGAGATGTAACGCTATGGCACTCTACCTAGGGTGACATAGTAAGACTCTGTCTCAAAAAAATAAAATAAAATAAAAGTTTTATCTTCTGGATTCTGACCAAGGTTTGTCTTCCCAAGAATTCAAAATTCACTGATCAATTCTGCATCCAGGCCAAGAAGCATACTGGAGGTAAAGCAGAGAGATCCTCTTCCCATCCCGTAAGAAGTTCAAAGGGAATCTGATACACTGATGCCCTAATTTAGGTCTGGTGCATGCAAAGACATCAAAAGCCTCACAGAGGAAGTCACCATGAGAAAGTGACTCAGGCTCAACATTGAGGTCTGGATGCTCATTGAGAAGGTTGGTCTCAGCACAACTTAAAACCTGTAACTGGAAGCCCCTGGAGGACCCAGTGACTTTATCAAGCAGCTGCATTTAGGGAATAAGAGTTAAGTATGTGAGTGTAAAGTAAAACAGCTGTACCTCTCAGGTCCTCCAGTTTTCCTACCTTATGATGGGACTAACTCCTCTGTATATAATGAATCCTTGGAGTTCTACAGGACAATTCCTGAGTCAAGAAGAATCATCCTGAAGGAGACAATGGGCATTGGGCTTCCTTTTAGTTAATAATAAGAGGGCTTGAAAAAAAATAGGGACATGGCACAAGCTGTTAAAGAAGACAAGTAAGGCCAGGTGTGGTGGGTCATGTCCGTAATCCTAATATTCTGGGAGGTCCAGGCAGGTGGATCACCTGAGCTCAGGAGTTTGAGACCAGCCAGAGCAAAGCAAGACCCTGTGTCTACTAAAAATAGAAAAACTAGGTAGAAGTTGTGGTGGGTGTCTATAGTACCAGATACTTGGGAGGCTGAGGCAAGGAGGTTGCTTGAGCCCAAGAGTCTGAGGTTGCTATAAGCTATGATCCCCAGGGCAACACAAGGAGACTGTCACAAATAAATAAATAAATAAGATAAGATAATTGAGTTTAATTATGTTACCAATGGTTCTCCCCCAGCCACTCAGCAAAAGAATGAACACCTCTGATCCTTCACTTAGTGGCTCTTATCTGGCCTTGAATGATGTTCCCAACCTAATCTCCTGCCAAACCCTTGCTCATACTAAGTGTGATGTGCTCAGGCACACATGTATTTCTTCCTCACAGTATACCTAACCAACCCTCATCCTTTAAGACTTAAAGACCACCTTTCCCACAACCTGCCCGAATCACTGCCGTCAAAACTGGCTTAGTGCTTGCTAGATCGTGCTCAGTACTCATGAATTATTTCCATGGCATCCTCACAAAGCTCCCTAAGAGAAGCCACTAGGTTTTGTTTAATCCTCTCAGAAAACTACCACAGGTTCTCTCTTACACATGATAGTCACTTAGAAGAAATTACACTGAAATGAAAAGTAAAATGCTGGGCAGCGCCTGTGGCTCAATGGGTAGGACACGGGCCCCATATACTGAGGGTGACGGGTTCAAACTCAGCCCTGGCCAAACTGCAACAAAAGAATAGCTGGGCGTTGTGGCGGGCGCCTGTAGTCCCAGCTACTTGGGAGGTTGAGCCAAGAGAATCTCCTAAGCCCAGGAGTTGGAGGTTGCTGTGAGCTGTGATGCTACAGCACTCTACCGAGGGCGATAAAGTGAGACTCTGTCTCTACAAAAAAAAAAAAAAAAAAAAAAATAAGAAGAAGAAGAAAAGTAAAATGCCACATTTGAGTCAAGTAAGACAACAGCTGGTGATATCTTGCTGCTCATTTACATAGTTTTCTTCTTCAAGTCTGGAAAACAAACAAACTATACAAACTATAAAGCCATTGTTAGGGAGAGAAACCCCACTTAAGTGTGGAGCTTCCCATTCTCCTCTTTACATCTCTATACTATCAAAAGGATAAAGTCTCCCATTATAAAAAAACAAAAACAAAAAACTATTAAGGAAAACCAGTATAGATCAGGAGACACAATTCTACTACTGTTTAAAGAAACGGGGGGGGGGGGGGAGGCTAGTGCCTGTAGCTCAGTAAGGAGGGTGTCAGCTCCATATACAGAGGGTGGCAGGTTCGAACCCGGCCCCAGCCAAACTGCAACAACAAAAAAATAGCCAGGTTTTCTGGCAGGTGTCTATAGTACCAGTTACTCGGGAGGCTGAGGCAAGAGAATCACCTAAGCCCAAGTGCAGAGTGTTACTGTGAACTGTGACGCCACAGGACTCTGAGGGAGACATAGTGAGACTCTGCCTCTAAAAAAAATTAAAAATAAAATAAAATAAAATTCTACTTTCAAATCCATCCAGGTTGTTAAAAAAGAAAAAATAAATAAATAAATTCTGCTGACCTATACTGATTTGTATTTAAATTCCTTGAGCTAGGATTGGCTATTGCTTAAAAATTAAATCAGCTGCAGTGCATGTAGCTCAGTCAGCAGGGCGCCGGCCACATACACCAAGGCTGGGGGATTCAAACACACCCCAGCCAGCTAAAACAACAATAACAACTGCAACAACAACAACAAAAATAGCTGGTGTTGCGGGCACCTGTAGTCCCAGCTACTTGGGAGACTGAAGCAAGAGAATCGCTTAAGTCTAAGAGTTTTTGGTTGCTATGAGCTGTAACTCCATTGCACTCTACCCAGGGCAACAGCTTGAGACTCTGTCTAAAAAAAAAAAACAAAAAAATTGGGCGGCACCAGTGGCTCAAAGTGGTAGGGCACAGGCCTCATATGCCAGAGGTGGCAGGTTCAAACCCAGCCCCGGCCAAAAACTGCAAAAAAAAAAAAAAAATTAAATCAGCCTAGCCAATTTAGGAACTCATACGTGTACATCCCTCCAATAATTAACAGCTTCAGCAAACCTGATAACCTGGTACTTACAGGAGAGTTGTTGGGCCAACAGGCCACTTTAATTTTCTAACTAAAGAGTCTAGGATTATATGATAAAAGTATGAAGACAGCTGCAGAATCTTAAAGTACGCCATGTAAACACAGACAGGGTTTCAGAAGTTCCAGAGAATATATTAACAGCAAATAACCATTTCTTATAATTAACTTTAAGTCTCCATTCTTCTGATAGTACACTTACACTTACATCTACCTGCTACAAAGTAATGTTTCAAAGAGATTTTCAAATTTTTTTAATTTACCAATTAAAGTTCTATGAAAGCTCTCTTTAACACAAATGAATAAAGTTATAATTATCCATACAAATGATCAATGATCAAAATAGTTGCCTCAAGATTAATGGGCCTTGATCAGCTTCTGACTTTTTTTTCTTTTGTTATTGGGGAAACAGATTTCTTCACAGATACAGAAGGCTCATGTCAAAGTGGAAGAATACTTTTTGGGGAAGCAGCTAAGAAAAGTCCTCAAAGAAGGGTGGCCTTGTGCCAAGATCCAAAACTATGAATGGTATGATCTAAATGCTTCACTTCATCGTTACGAACTTTTATTTTACCCAGAAGATAGATCTGTTGAAATGCAAGATGTAAAAAAATCATCATACTTTTTTTTTTTTTTTGCAGTTTTTGGCCGGGGCTGGGCTTGAACCTGCCACCTTCAGCATATGGGGCCAGCACCTTACTCCTTTGAGCTACAGATGCTGCCCCATCATACCTTTTTAAAGAGGACCAAATATGACAACCTACACTTGAAAGATTTATTTATAGGCAACAAAGTTAATGTCTTTTCTCGACAACTGGTGTTTGACTATGGGGATCAATATACAGCCCGTGAACTGGGCAGTAGGAAAGAAAAAACAGCCTTAATTAAACCAGATGCAATATCAAAGGCTAGAAAAATAATTGACTTAATAAACAAAGCTGGGACATGGCAAGGTATGTGGGAAGCCTGTGGCAGTAGACAGTGGCTCCCTAGCTGATGGCTAGGAAACTGGGCCCTTAGTCCTGCAACCAGAAAGAAGTGAATTTTGCCAGCAATCTGGATGAGCTTAGAAGAGGACTTCACTTCAAGCTGCAGATAAGATGAACCATGAACCCCACCAAGATCTTGATTTTGGCTTTGGAAGGGCTTCAGCAGGGAACCCAGCC
>CAUYPK010140334.1:0-15826 GCA_963574355.1 Loris lydekkerianus | reverse complement strand
TTTTCTGATTCCATATAAAACGACGTATGATTTTTTCAAGATCTTTAAAGTATGACAATGGAGCTTTAATAGGTATTGCATTAAAATTATATATTGCTTTGGGCAGTATGGACATTTTAACAATGTTGATTCTTCCCAGCCATGAGCATGGTATGTTTTTCCATCCCACAGAAACTTCTTACACTCAGCTCTCACTTTTTTCTCCACCAGCCTGCTAACTGGAGAGGACTGTGAGGTTCTGGAGGAAGGGATATCCACACATGGAAGAAGCCTGGATCTTCAAATGACTGCATAGGACCGAGACTGCTTCTGTGCACACACCTGCCCTCTGTACCCTGACAGCCACATTCAGTGTTAATACAGTAGGAGTTGTCTGTTAACAACAGTCTCACTGATGAGACCTACTCTGTGCCAGAAACCATGACAGGCAGTTTATATACCTTATTCCACTGAGCTTCCCAACAATCTGAAGAGGTAGGCATTACATTTGATCTATTTTACAATTGAGAAGAATAGGATTTAGAGGCATGAAGTAACTTGTCCACTAGATCAGCAGTCCTGGCTCTTTCCCTTTCTGGTACCAGGGGCTTGTTTCATGGAAGACAATTTCTCCCTGGACAGGGATTGAGCATTAGATTCTCATAAGGAGTGAGCAACCTAGATCCCTCACCCACAAGGTTCACAGTAGGGTTTACCCACTCTTACCTCTTGCTATGTGGCCCAATTCTTATCAGGCCACAGATTGGTATGGTCCACTATGGTCCATGGCCTGGGGACTGGGGATGGTAGCACTAGATCAGTGGAGAATTGCACCCTTAAATCTCATTTCCATTGTTCCTTGCTTTGACGGATCTGTTTTTGTATTATACCGTCTTTATAGAAGGACATTAAGGAAGCAGCTGGTGGAAATTGAACTTTTCTTACTAGCACAAAGTTATTGTTTAGTAAGATGATGCAAAGGTCTTTTAAGGGAGAGCCACAAAGTAACTTTATTATTCTTCACCACCCTCCATAGCACCAATGACGCCCTCCATAGCACCAATGACGGGTAAGATTCCCAAAGCGGGGACGACCTAAGACAGGATATGGAGAGGCTGCATGGTGGATTACATTCATAGTACCCAAAGACAGGTAAGATCACTCTGCATTCAGTCAACCTAAGACAGGGACCAAACCATTGATGTTTGTATCCCCATAACGGGTAAGACTGAAACTGCAAGAGCAGGCAACCTAAGACAGGCGCTATGTGTTTCCGCCATACAAAAAACAAAAGAGGGAATCGTTGGGCCCTGCCATGTGCCTGAGGCCTAGTGCAACTTCCGGAGCCTGACTAGAAGTAGATCCATTGAGCTACTTCCGCGTAGCAATGACTCAGCAAGGCCCGGCCTGAAACTGCCTCTACCTAGATACAGCCAACGTGGTACCATGCCATTGGCCTGACCCTGTCACGCACCTCTTCCCCTGCCTTCTTTCCCTACCCCTTCTCCACAATAAAAAAAAATAATAATAAATAAATAAATAAGAAAATGGAAAGAAAATTAAAAAAAAAAAAAGCGAGCAAAGTATGTGAACAGAAGTTTTTCTGAACAAGATAGACTAATGGCCAAAAGGTATATGAAAAAATGTTCAACATCACTACTCATCATGGAAACGCAAATCAAAACCATAATGAGATTTCACCTAACCCCAGTCAGAATGGCTTTCAATCAAAAAGCCCCAGAATAATAAATGCTGGCATGGCTGCAGAGAGAAAGGAACAAGTGGGATTGCAAACTATCGCAACCTCTGGCAAACAGTATGGAAATTCCTCAAACGACTAAAACCAGGCCTACCATTTGATCCAGCAATCCCACTACTGAGTGTTTACCCAAAGGAAAAGAAGTCATTTTATCAAAAAGACACTTGCATTCAAATGTTTATTGCAGTGGTGTTTACTCACAATTGTCAAGATGTGTGATCAACTCGTGTCAATTCACCAGTGGATTAACAAAATGTGATACAGATAAACCAGGAAATGTTATTCAGCCAGAAAAAATGACTTAATCCATTTTTACAACAATTTGAATGGAACAGGAGACTATTCTCTGAAGTGAAGTATCCAAAGAATGGAAAAACACCACATGTCCTATTAAATTGGAACTAATGAATCAGCACTTACGTGCATAGAGCAGCGGTTCTCAACCCATGGGTTGCGACCCACAGGAACTGTATTAAAGGGCTGCGGCATTAGGAAGGTTGAGAAGCACTGGCATACAGGGAAGTAAAATTCAATGGAAATCAAGCAGGTGGGGGGCCGGGAGAGGGTGAGTGAAATCATTTCTAATAGCTGCAGTGAATAATGTCTGGGTGATGGGCACACCCGTAACCCTGAGTGAAGCCACACAAAAGCAACTCATGCAACCAAAAACATGGGTACCTCTACAATACTCTAAAATTTGTTTCAAAAAAATAAAGAAAGGAAATACAGTGATCCCTATGGCATGAAATATGTTAGAAACAAATGTAAGATCTGGATGGTTAAAATCTATCACTGCAGAGTTAGGCAAGAATAAAGAACCAGCAGGTCAAAATATTTTAGTGAGTTGAAAACACTGACCCTTAAAGTTTATGGGCAATGAACTTAATTAACCTGTGTCAAAACTCAGTGGAAAACATTGATTTAAAATGCTACTATGTAAATTTCAAACTCTGAATAATAATAGGGTTACCAAATTGGAAAAAGTCAGGTCATATACCTAATAAAAATTAACTGCTACATGAAAAAGAAAATTTACCTTCCGGTAGCAGATTAAACAAATCACGAAGTATCTCCCCATTCATAGTAATATTCAAATTCCCAACCCTAAGATCACAGGCCTACATGAAATTTAAACTATCTGCTGCTCTGTTCCAGGTATCTCTTGTCTCTATTTTCCCAAAGGCAGTAACAGCACCGGACACCAGATTTCACAACAATGTTCTTTCCTGAACACCCTCTAAACCTATCCTGTCTTTTCTGCTCCTCAATAAATCATGGCCTGGGCCTCAGGAGAAGCTATTGCTTTATTTGTTGTTGCCTTTGAAACAGGTAAAAGTGAAATCCAAAAGAGTTTCTGGGGAGAGAAACAGAATGTACCTTAAAATTCTCTTGAAGGATCCACTTTGATTCATCTACTGGTATATTTTTGGTTATAAAAAAAAAAATAAGTTTTGGAAGGGAAAAAAAAAAACTTTCAAAAATACTGCGTTTGGGTTTAAGTCTTTAGGGTGCATATCTGCTGAGGGAATAAACCATCAAAAAGAACATTTACAAAGGCCGGGTTGCTTTTTATTTTTTACTGCATTTAATCTCCTTGGTGAGCTTGCAATGAAATCCCCATTTTACAGAAGAGAGAATCTGTTATCTGATGAAATTCACGGCACTGATCAGAGATGGAAGAGCCACCACTGATTCCAGCTTTCTGCTTTCAAATCTCAGGCTGCACCAGCCTCAAAAAATGCCCCCTTTTCCCTGGATCTGAATAAGTTCTTTCCACCTTACACTAGGCTGCCTCTGACACAGCCAGTGGTGTAGGAGGGCCTGGAGGGTTGGTAGAGGCCTTCTGGGAGTGAGACCACACAAAAGCAAGACACGCCTTATTTGCATTCAGAGAAAACAAAATCCCATTGAAAGTCTAAGCTTTTCATCATACCTCTTTTCCGGGTATTTGTCACAGAGGTACTAAGGTATATTTCTAATAGGCGTCTTAACATTGTTTCTTTCAACATGGAAACCTTTCATTCGCGTAGTCGTGTAGTGATAGTCTTCATTGCTGCTAAGAGTGGGTTCCCATTTATCTTGAAACACATCACTGTCTTTGTCTGTCTCACCCCTTTGCACTTTGATATAGACATGGATGTTAATAATACTAAATCAGTCAATACTTACAGGTCATTTATCCTGCGTCACACAAGGTTGCAGGCATTTCTCATAAATAATCCCATACCAACCCTATTGGGTAGATACAAAATTTGCCATCTTAAAGTTGAGGAATGCCCAGGTCCATTTTGGGCGGATAGTAGGGAGCAGAGGGGACTGCGGTAAATGCAAGAACATGGGCCCTTGCTACACTGAGCAGCCACATCAGCTGCAGCCGTTGTGACTTGATGTGGCCAGAGTTTCCAGCCTCTCCAGAGATGCCTGACATATACTCTTATAGTCAAATTTCCTGATATTTTTTATGTCACCCCAAATCGAAGAAGAAAAACTAAACAAACAACCAATACAGGTTTATTGGTTACTGTTTTCCTTCTGTGTATAGGAGGTTCCAATTGAACCAATGCTGAGTAGCAAGAGTTCATATGGTTCAACGGTTCAGGAGATCTGGTGGGCCCTTGAAGGAAAGACTTCTTTGCTTTGCAACCGTTTCATGAAGGAGGCGATGTGACGTACTAGTTCATTTATTAACTCGAAAACAATAGTGCACCCTAATGAGTCACTCCACATCAGAACGCATCCAATTCATCATCCCTGTTTTATTTGTTGAAAATGATTAAATATCACCTTTTTTCTTTTCTGGCAAGATCCAAGTGAAAACTGGTCCATCAGTTTATCTGCCAAGGTTTAACTACGGCATTGTGCGTGAATTATTTCCTATTTACATCATTCTTTTAAAAAGAGAAATAACTTAATTCTGCCTCTTGACAGCAGAGAAATTAAATGCCATGAGTGTGTCTCTAACAAAACACCAACAGCGCATCCATACAATCAAGTCAGAATAATACCAACCCAAAATAAGATATTTTGCACTAGCTGATGGAAAAATCCTCTCATTCCCCAAAGAAGCCCAACCTACACTGTCAATTGTTACAACCACTTTGGGGAGCAATTTGGCAACTTACAGAAAGTTGAAGAAAACTGCACCCAGAGATGCAGAAATTTCACTGCCAGGTGATGCCTCAGCATCACAGATCTTCACTCCGACCCCCAGAAAGAAATAGATTTTGCTTGACAACCAGAAAACTCACACACATATGGGCTACTAAATCTTCGGGAAATAATGCTTTTCCTTACCACATGCTACAGACTCTGGTATTCTCCATTCCATGCTGACTATCCGGTGTCACTTTTTTTCATGTTTGTCATGACTCATTCGTTAATGGGTTGTAACCCCCAGTTTAAAAATGAAAAGAAATAGTACAAATATTTACTTAAGATTTCATGTGCAAGATATAGGCACTACAATCTATAAAAGCAAAACCGTTAAATAATATTCATCCATCCACAGAACAATGAGAACTTAAACATGGAATTACAGAATATTATAAAAGAACAGGAACTATGGGTCTCAACAGGGATTAATTTAAGAAATGTTGCATTGTGAAAGAAAGACAAATTGCAGAATGGTTCTTTATAGCACAATGCCATTCATATAAAGTTCAAAAACACGCTAAACATATTGTGTAAGGAAAAGTACCTATGTAGCAAAATCAAATAAGCACTCATAAGGGCGATAAACACCCAAATCGGATGATGGTTAACTCTACAGAAATAGGAAGGCAACACAATAAGGCAGAGTTTTGTTTATTTGTGCCCTTTTTTTTTTAAGCTCTGTGGCAAATTTAGAGAATTATTAAACTGCCACAAAGCTGTGTGCCAGACAGATGGATGTTACAATATTCTCTACAATTTTAAGAATGTCTTCAGTAGGTCATAAGTCTTAAAAAGAAAAGAAAAACTTGTCCACTTAGAGAGGAGAAAGCAATTAGCTTCTTGGCTGACCTGGCCAGACACCTGCTCCTAGTGCGACACATCCTGGGCACCAGTTTATTGTTTCCAGCTTTGCTTTGCTCCTTGGTAGGGAGTGCTTCAGCTTTAGTGTTTTTCTCTCTTGGTCTTTAAGAGTTATACCTCTCAAGAATTAAATGTGGGGCCACTGCCAATATCCACAAAACTAGGGTCCTTCCTTGCTGAGTAACTGTTCACATGGAAATAGTTAATACCTTTGGATTATTAAAAGTAAAGTCAACTCCGAATGGAGAAGCAAGAGTCCAATGTACTCAATTCTAATATGAAACCAGTAGACAATCTAATACATGCTCACCTAAGAGAAAAACTCAAATCACCTGGGGGGGAGGGGAGGAATAACTTGGGGGGAGGAGGAATGAGGCAGGGAAAGGGGAGGAGGGGGATGGGTGTGCTCCCACTTAATGGGCACAATGTTAGGGTGTATGGCGCACCTATTGGGGGCAGGACACAATTACAAGAGGGACTTTACCTAACAAATGCAAACATCGTAACCTAATTCTTTGTATCCTCAATTAACCTGAAACAATAAGAAATAATAATAAAAAAAATAGAATCCACTCTTGAAAAGTCTTAGCAAAAGGAGCAGAGCAAAGCTGATTCTTACATGAGTTTTGGTTTGAAAGCCCATGTGGAAGGTAAAAATCGCATCAGAAACAGCCTTTGCCTGTCCCCTAAAGTGGCCATAAAGCACAACTGCAGGTGACTCTCACGGAGGTAAGTCGTTTCTCCTTTTTGGTTGTTTTCTTTTTCATTGTGGCAAAATATACATAACACAAAATTTACCAAGTTAACTGTTTTAAAGCATCCAATTCGGTGACATTAAATGCATTCCCGGCTCTGTGCAATCACTACTATTGCCTATTCCAGAACTTTTCCATCATCCGAAAACTCATACCCCTTAAACTGCCACTCCTCAGTTTGCCGCCCCACCCCTGGCACCCCGGCAACCACTACTCTACCTTTTATCTCTTTAGATTTGCCTAACCCGGACTTTTATATAAATGGACTCATTCACTACATGGTCTTTCGCGTCTGCTCCTTTCTCTCGGGGTCACTCGCATGGTTCTTCTTCGTTGCAGCGTATCAGTCGTTCACTCCTCTTTATGGCTGAATAATATCCCAGGACACGGATAGACCACATTTTCTTTAACCCCACAAGGATATGGAGAAGTCCGAACCCTCTTACACTGCTGGTGGAATGTAAATGGTGCAGCCACGATGAAAAACAGTTCCGTGGTTCCTCAGTAAATTAAACATAGAAGTACTGTATGACTCAGCAATTCCACTCCCAGGCATAGCACCAAAAGAACTGAAAACAGGTGTTCAAGCAAACACTTCTACGGGAATGTTTATAATGTATTCACAATAACCAAGAATGGAAACAGTCCATATGCTTGCCCCTATTAAGTAAGTGCCTTGTGTTCAAGTCCCATTACATCAAAATCTCAGAGCTGCAAGCACCAGAATCACGGTCAGCATATGGAAATCCTTACATCATGAATATCCCAGGGAAAGGGGCTCCAAACCAGGGAGGAACAGGGTCACCCCGCACGCCCCACCCCATGCTCCTGCCTGGGCAGCCCCTTGTGGGTGGTGAAAGAAGGCATCTGTATTGAATTTTAGGTGTTAAGTCTCTCTCTCTCACACCGAAGGTTAGAGTTAAATTCTATCAGCTAAACAAAGGTATTTTGTGACCTGTGAAAACTACAGCCACTAGAATCATAGACATGAATACACCTGTGCTCTAGAGGGTCAAAAGCCCCTGTGTGCTTGGACTTGGATCTTCTGGGGAGATTGTTCTGAGACTTAGAGAAGATGCGCTGGCTGCATGTCAGCCACTCACTGTAAATAGTTCAACCGTACATCTTCATTTTGGGGAAATAAACAAAAGAAGGTCAGGGTGTATTTGTCCCATGGGGCTGCCATAAAGTCCCACACATTGAGTGGCTTAAACAGCAGAAATCTATTCTCTCAAAGCTCTGGAGGGGAAGTCCAAGAACAAGGATTTGGCAGAGTGCTCCCTTCTGAGTCCAATGGCTGAGAGGAAGCATCAGTGCTGGGACTCTCCCTGATCCTCTGGGGATTTGCCACCATCTGTGGCACTCCTGGGCTGGCGGGTGCATCATTCCGACCTCCACCTTCATCTTCCCAGGGCATTTGGCCTATGCATGTGTCTGTGTCCAAATTCCCCCCATTGTGTAAAGATACCCATCAGCTCAGATCAGGTCCCACCCTATTCCAATGAGACCTCATCTTAGCTGGTTACAACAGCAATGACCCCATTTCCAAATGAGGTCATGTCTGTGGTACTGTGAATGTGTGGGAGGCATGATTCAATCCAGACAAGGGGGTAGAAAATGGGGTAAGGCTGAGACAGACTCAGCACCTTTGGCTGCTGGGTGTGAAGCTTCCCCACTCATTTCCTGGACAGCTCAAGGCACCTGCGGGGGCAGCCATTTGGACCCCAGTTTTAATGAGGAGAAGACTGAGGCACACAGGGGTTCATAACATGCTCACGCTCATACAGCCGGCATGAGGCAAGGCTGAGGTGAGAGCTCGGGCAGTGGGCTCCAGAGCCCAAATTATGCTTTCTGCTGTCCACTGGGAGCAGGAACAGGGTAGAAAACAGACCCAGACCATGGTGCAGAACCAGATGCCTTGCCTCGGTACAGGAGGATGGGCAGGATGTACTTGAAGCCCTTAGTAGACTGTCAGCAAGGAGGCAGAGGACCTGTAAGAAGGGGCCAGGTCAGGGCAGGATGGAAGAACAGCAATCAGCACCCAGGCCTCTGACTACACCCTCATCCCAACCTCTAAGAAGGGGCCGGGTTGGGGCAGGATGGAAGCACAGCAATCAGCATCCGGACCCTCTGACTACACCCTTGCCCAATCTTGTCCACTCCACTCCAGTCCTGTGGTCTCCTGCTGCCACGGTCAGGACAGGCAGCCCCCTTCAGCCCCTCCTGCACCCTCGAGACACCAATCCAGCCATCTCATCACAGTGAATCTGTCCCTAGCCAACTTCTTCAAAATCAGGGACTCCCCCCACCAGCATTCTCTGTTCTTACATCCTGCTCCAATCTTCTCCATAGAACTTCTCTCCATCAACAATGACCCTTCGTGACTATCCTTTCCTCCCACTAGAATACAGATATCATGGAGAAGAGACAGTGACTGCTTTGCTCAGTGTGATAAGACTAACTCCTGCCACTAAACAGACCCTGGGAGATTGTCCCAGCTGAGGGTGGGTAGGGCCGGGGACTCCAGTCCTTCTGCACCCTAGCCCTCTTCTCACGGTCCCTGGACAGAAATTCTGGGCCCATCATGGCAGCTGGTCACAATTCTCTTCTGTCTTCTTAGAGATCACGCCATCAAGGGTCTCACTCCTTCTTCATACAGATATGGCTCAAAAGAGCAAGCTAACAGGGCTTGAGACCAGAGCTTCTCCACTACACATTCTCAGCCCTCGGTGTCCCTTTGGAGGGGACAGCTTGAGCAGACCTGCTAGGGAACAAGAGATGATAGTCCCAAGCTGTTGCTCCTGCTGCTTCCTGTAAGAAGGGACGGTCTCTATGAAGCAGGAGTGAGAGGTGAGGGGACACAGCAGGTCCCACCAAGAGGATTTTCCTGAGGGCTTCCCAAAATGCTAAGGGAGGAGAGAATCCAGGGCTGGCTCAACAACCCTGACCTTCCTTGCACACTCTGAGTTCTTCCTGCAAAGACAGTTCAGAGGGACAGGAAGCTCTCAGCTCATAGCTCTACTGCGTCCAGCAGGGTGTGAGCTAGAAACACTGACCACTGCAGGAACTTACGATGAAAGGAGTTTGGTGCAGGGAATTGTTTACCCACGTGAGGGGAAATCTGAGAAGTCAGGCAACATAGTGAAAAAACCAGATATTAAAACTGCAAGAAGCCACAACCACCTCCAGATCTCAGGGGTGAAGGGGAAAGTCCAGGTACACCAGAGCCCAGGCCCAAGCCAACCCCTCCCTCAGGAGCTGGGATCAAGGGGGCGGGGGAGCCGCTGCCAGGGCAGTCCCTAGGCCAGGAGGAGGGGATGCCCTGGGTTCCCCTGTCTGTTCACCTCTAATCTCCCACCAAGTCCCAAGCCCAGAGGGAAGCCAGCTGACTCCCTGAGCCCAGACAGGCCCAGGAAACACACATTACAGATTCTGATCCTGCAGGATTTGCAAATGCCACAGGGAGTAGGCAAATGATGCCCCGCTCCCAAGATAACCACAACCTACTCCTCAGAACCATGATTATGGGGCCTTACGGGGCACAAAGAACCTCACAGATGTGGTGACATGGAGGAGCCTGGGATTGGGGGGTGAGGGGGAAGGAGACAGCCCTGGATTATCAGGGGAGCCTGATGTGCTCATACTTGTCCTTATCAGAGGGAGGCAGGAGCATCAGAGGCCGAGAAGGAGACAGGACCATGGAAATGGAGGTCAGAGAGACATGAGGCCACCAGCCAGGGAATGTGGCAGCCTCTAGAAGCTGAAAAAGGAAAGAAAATGGATCCTCCCCTGGAGCTTCCAGAAGGAATGCAGCTCTGCTGATCCCCTGACCTTAGCCCAGCGAAATTAACTTGTGGCTTCTGACTTCCAGATCCAAAAAAAAATAAATCTGTGTCATTTGAAGCCATTAAATATGTAATAATCTGTTGTATCAGCAATAGGAAGCTAATATACCCACAGATATCTCATATTTAATATTCAATTTGGAAGCCCCCTTCTAAGACAAAGTAGCACCCACAGAATGAAAAGAGATAATTCCATGGCATTGCCTCATGAACTTTAAGAAAGCTAGCTTCAGCATAGGCAGAGGATGAAAAATATAAAATATCACCATTTGGCCTCGGAGTATAAATCCGAGGAGGGCAGTCAGTGAGGACGCAAGCTGCAGAAATCCCAGGTGAACCAGAGAGCATCTGAACAGGGGTGACAGGAGGGTCATTCCAGAAATACAGCCATTTGGAGTTCATGTCAGGGGAACCTCCTTCCTCAAGGCTTCCAGCCTCGTCCTGATGACTGCAATATTTCACAGCATCTCGGGAGGCCTGGCACAAGCCAGTGCTTTAAAACTAATGAAGGAAATGGTCATTTTTGTAGCCAGGTCTAAATCCTGTAAACCTGTGGTTATTTAAAAATTTTAAATAAACACACCCCAAAGACACAGGTTCTGGGGGCAGAAAATAAGATGCCAGAGCTCAGGCAAAACCTCCTTCTAGTTGCCACTTTCCTTGGCCAAATTCACTTTTCACGCTGAAGTGCTTTTGTCGGCTGCCTGTAGACCAAATGTATCATACAGGTGTCCTCAAACTTTTTTAACAGGGGACCAATTCACTGTCTCTCAGTTTGTTGGAGGGCTGGACTATAGTTTAAAAAAAAAAAAAAACTATAAACAAATTCCTATGCACACTGCACATATCTTATTTTGAAGTAAGAAAACAAAACAGGAACAAATACAATCACACTGCCTCATGTGGCCCGCGGGCCACAGTTTGAGGACCCCTGAATTCTAGAACATGTGTTTGTGAAACCATAAACGGGAAGGAAAATCATTCTTACATAGATGATTAATCTGAGCAAAGCTAGTGCCATGACTTGGGCACCATACCTGACACCGAGTGTCCCATCAACAAGTACCAAATGCTGGCCAGCTGATTCCACCATGCCATTGCAGGGGTCCTCAAACTACGGCCCGCAGGCCACATGAGGCGGTGTGATTATATTTGTTCCCGTTTTGTTTTTTTACTTCAGAATAAGATATGTGTAGTGTACATAGGAATTTGTTCATAGTTTTGTTTTTTTGTTTTTTTTTAACTATAGTCTGGCCCTCCAACAGTCTGAGGGACAGTGAACTGGCCCCCTGTTTAAAAAGTTTGAGGACGTCTGCATGGGCCAATGGCTGAAACCAATGCTTGGCAGTTTATGTCCTTTTTAATGCATACTTAATGCTTAAGTAAGAGAGTTGATATGTCAGAAATGAAATTCCAGAAATGCTTCTAAGCTGGCAAAGGTAAAGCTCATGAACAATGCACCTGTCCCATGACAAGGCAGCAAGCTTTGGGCATCAGGGCCACATCCTAACAATATAAAAAAGACATATATTCAAGAAATTCTCTTGGCCCATCCACTGTTGTTTTTTAACAAAATAAAGCTTTCTCCAAGTTCTGATCTCTCCCAAGCTTGTGTGGTTACAGGGGTTATATACTAATTAAAATAAAACTACAGATGTGCTTGACTGAATGCTGGAGCTGCCAGCCTGGCTAGCTACAGAGATTGCACCTTGCTCTCGCTTACAGGATTTGCAAAAGTAATTCCCCAAATTGCTTATACAAAATCATCTCCCTGTTACACCTCACCCACACCTGGGCAACACAAGCATAGAATGGCTACAATCCCTACCACAGAATCAGACTATTTCCCTAGCACAGGAAAGGGGCCTGGGAACCTTTTAAAGATGTGGCTCCCCCAATCACACAGGAAGAAATGGAAGCTCAGTGAAAGAAGGTGAACACCAGAGGTATCCAGAACAGAACACAGGTCTCAGAGTCCCGGGCTTCAGACTTTTAGCCCTAGAATTGCATGACTGACAGCCATCCACATACCAGAGCCTTCTGGATCACAGTTTATAACTCAGGTCAAACTCCCCATCGTCCAGCTCCCCATTCACTGACTCCCCATTGCCCAGCTCCTTGTTCACTGGCCCTCAATTGTCCAGCTCCCCGTTCACTGGCTCCCCATCATCCAGCTGCAGCTCCCCGTTCACTGACACCCCATCGTCCAGCTCCCCGTTCACTGGCTCCCCATTGTCCAGCTCCAGCTCCCCGTTCACTGGCTCCCCATAGTCCAGCTCCCCGTTCACTGGCTCCCCATCGTCCAGCTCCAGCTCCCCGTTCACTGGCTCCCCATTGTCCAGCTCCAGCTCCCCGTTCACTGGCTCTCCATCGTCCAGCTCCCCGTTCACTGACTCCCCATCGTCCAGCTCCAGCTCCCCATTCACTGGCTCCCCATCGTCCAGCTCCCTGTTCACTGGCTCCCCATCATCCAGCTCCCTGTACACTGACTCCCCTGTCTACCGGCCACAATCCATAATTCCTTCCACACACCTGCAGGCACGAAGGGTCATGTGCTCCATCACGGCACAGGCCGCCACCCGAGAAGACTGAGGACAGCCTGCTCCCAGTCCTGGGTTTTCCTGCCATGTAGTAGAATCAGGTGGAAGAGGAAAGGTGACAGGTACAGAGACCTTGATTGTTTACACTGAGGACTATAGGAAGCAAGATGCTCCCAAGCACAGAGGCAAGCAGCAGAGAAGCTCACTCCATTCTGGTGATGCCCCCTGAGAGACAGCAACAGCCCCCAACTGGTCTCCGAGGATCTAGGCAGCAGCCAGCAGACCTTTTAAAATTGTTAAGTAGATCACATCACTTCCCTCAAAACCCTGCAGGAGCTGCCCATCCTTTGAATAAAATCCAAAGTGTTTCTGAAGCTTACATAATCTGAAGCCTTACATAATCCAGCTCTCTGCCATCAAGCTGACCTGGTCCCCCCATGTCCCTTCACTCACTGCACATCTGTTCCTGACCGTGCCAGGGCCAGACACCTTAGGGACTCTGGGGGGACTTTCCTCTCTCACACCTCCCCACAGCTCACCCCCTCGTTCCCTTGGGGCTCTGGTACAGAACCCTCTGTTCACTCTGACCGTTATCTGCTTTATTTTTCTTATTAGTTGGTGTCAAGCATTTGATAATTACACACATATTTCTTTCTATAGGTATTGTCTCCCCAGACAAAATGTAAGCTCCAGGAAGGCTATGGAGGCCACACTGGTTTTATGCTTAGCTGATTTCCCAAATGCCAAAACAGTGCTCAGGATGCAGGTGGCACCTAATAATGCCCCACTGAACGGAAGCACACGCTGCGGGTGCAGACACGGCCTCAATGCAGAGCTGTGTCAAGTGCTGATGGATTCTGCTGTTTCTATACTGTCTGGGCCTTCAACGCCTGAGCTGGCATCCCCTTCCCTGGGAAACATGGTACCTCTTCTTCCTGCCTAGAAAGTTCTTCTCTGGGCCCTTCTGTGTGGCCCTTCCTGCTCCTTCTCACACTCCCAAGCCTATCTCCAGGCCCCCCTGCAGCTCTCGGCATGCCCTGTGTTCCCATCTGCAAGAGTTAGACTGAAACTCTGGCCAAGGTATAGCCTTCAGCTCTCGGGGGCTCTCCACACCTGGCCCGCGGGCTCACCGGGAGCCAACCCCAGAGCTGCAGTCCACAGAGGACTGCCTCCCTCACCAAACCTCTGGTGCTCATTCATTCAGTGTTGTTTATTAAGGAACTACTGTGTGTCGGGCACAGTGTCGGGCAGCAGTGACTCAGTGTTGACATGAACGTTCCCCACATTCCCAGAGCTCCTAGACTAGGTGCAGTTAGCATCAGAAGTCAAAGTGGAGCTGTAAGAAAAATTCCAAATACATTTATTTGTAGATATTCTACAACAGGGGAGGAGCCTTAACTCCTCTCTCCTTAACCATGGGCCACACATTGTGCCTTGCAAAGAATACAGTGTAGGAACGGGTGAGGCAGAGAAATGTAACTTCACAGTGGAGAACCCTGACAACATGACCTCAGCTGGGCGGGCAGCCAAGGTCAACAGTCATCAATCACGCTGGAGGTGAGTGCCCTCGACATGATGCCATGAAAATCAACCTCTGAAAACCTGTAACTTCAGTTCCGTCAAGTCAGAAAACCAGACAAGTTTCACTAAAGGGGCATCCTACAAACCACCAGACCAGTGATCCTCCAAACTCTCAAGGTCATCAGAAAAAAGGAAAATCTGAGAAACTGTCACAGCCAAGAGGAGCCTAATGAGATGTGAGGAATAAATGTAATGTGGAATCCTGGAACAGAAAGAGGACATTAGGCAAAAACTAAGGAAATCTGAATAAAGTGTGGACTTGAGTTAATGCTAACATATTAGACTTGGTTCATTAATGCAACAAATGGACCACACTAACGTAAGATGTTAGTAACAGAGATCACTGCGTGGAGTGGGAGAGACACTTAGAAGAGAAATCCCTGCACTACTGTATAGGCTCAATTTTTTATAAATCTAAAACTGTTCTGAAAAATAAAGTCTATTAATTTTTTTTTTAAGTGGATCATCCAGTAAGACAGAGGAATAGCTTCTAGCATAAGGCTGCGCACCACTCCTGCAAACACCATCAGCTCACTCACATAGCTGCACTGTGCAAATTGCTCACAGTCAACATGACGTGGCCCTACATGGGCCTCAACCTATGAAAAGTGACACGGGCCGCTGGCAACAAAACTGGGTAAAATCAAATAAAATGTCTTTTCAAAAGACACAGAAGGCTTCTTCTCATCCAAAAAGAGAACAATACTGAGCACGCTACCTTTTATCCAGGTTTAAAGGCACAGTGCATCAACTGATGCTTCGTGGAGGCAGGCTGAGTTAAATGAATACTTTCAAATTACAGAGAATATTCTTCAGAAAATTGAGAGAAAAGAGTGGGCCCAATCACTCAAAGGTTCATCCTACTGCTTTTGCCAAAGGCTTGCAGCAGACCTGAGAAAAACTTCATAACGACATATGTAGTGATATATGATGATAAGTTATAATGTCTTAAGAGTGACGTAATGACTACAAATGCCAAAATAATAAATAAGTGAAGAAACAGATAAATGCATCTAGATAATGATATGAGAATACAATGATTTCATGGACAGGCCAGGATTTCTGACAAATGCTGACAAAAATACCTTCTACTGGCCAAGTTCACTAGCTTAACATCTGACTCTTATACCAGATTTTTTAGCATATCAAGAGAGAGTCTTGATCAGGGGTGGCGAACAAGTTCGACTATGCGCTTGGAGATCACTCCTCAGAGGTCCTTCCTCAGAAGCAGCATAACAAAATCCAAACTTGGCAAAGAGCCACAGTATACAAAATAATGATAAGAGGCAAAGAGCCGAAATTCATTTTGGCCGGGAGCCGCATGCGGCTCTAGCCGCGTGTTCGCCACCCCTG
>CAUYPK010140333.1:0-23367 GCA_963574355.1 Loris lydekkerianus | reverse complement strand
GAAAAATTGAGTTAGAATGAAGGGGCTGTTTAAAATTGTCCTACTGAAAGGAGGTGGTAGGCAGACCTTTTGAAAGCAAGGGAGAGGTAAAGTCTCCATCTTTCTTTAAGGCTGCATAATATTCCATAGTGTACATATACCACAATTTATTAATCCATTCGTGGATTGATGGGCACTTGGGCTTTTTCCATGACTTAGCAATTGTGAATTGGGCTGCAGTAAACATTCTGGTACAAATATCTTTGTTATGATGGAGCTGGAACATATTCTTCTTAGTAAAGTATCTCAAGAATGGAAGAAAAAGTATCCAATGTACTCAGCCCTACTATGAAACTAATTTATGGCTTTCACATGACAGCTATAACCCAGTTATAACCTAAGAATAGGGGGAAGGGGGAACGGAGGGAGGGAGGGGGGAGGTGAGCAGAGGGAGGGCGATTGATGGGATTACACCTGCGGTGCATCTTATAAGGGTATATGTGAAACTTAGTAAATATAGAATGTAAATGTCTTAACACAATAACTAAGAAAATGCCAGGAAGGCTATGTTAACCAGTGTGATGAAAATGTGTCAAACGGTCTATAAAACCAGTGTATGGTGCCCTGTGATCGCATTAATGTACACAGCTATGATTTAATAAAATAATAAAATAAAATAAAGAAAGCAAGGGAGAAAGATTTTTTTTTTTTTTAAATGGCATTTCTAACAATGTAAAAATCCTTAAAAAGATCTGTGATGGGCTTGGCGCTCATAGCTCAGTGGTTAGGGCATCAGCCACATACACCAGGGCTGGCAGGTTCAAACCCTGCCCAGGCCTGCTAAACAACGACAACTACAACAAAAAGCTGGGCGTTGTGGCAGGTGCCTGTCATCCCAGCTACTTGGGAGGCTGAGGCAAGAGAACACTTAAGCCCAAGAGTTTGAGGTTGCTATGAGCTGTGATGCCACGGCACTCTACCAAGGGTGACATAGTGAGACTCTGTCTCAAAAAAGAAAAAAAAATCCATGATGGTAAGAATTGAGGGGTGGTTGAATCTACTTCATTTAACAGTTCCATTTAATAAGTGAAATGGTAAAAAAAAAAAAAATCTGGATTATGCCGTTTTTGTCTTGTGAGTTGAAGTACTAGAAAGAGTAGACGACTAAATATTCACTAGTCAGGAATTATCCAGTTCCCTCTACTAAAAGACATTTTTGGCTATTTGTTATTACTTGATTGTGACAGTTTATCTTTTTTGATAGGCTTTGTTTTTAGTAGGCATTATACATTTTGAATTAGTAATTCCTTTTTTCTTTTTCAAATTAATTTTTTTCTACCTAAGAGGTGAATTAGGATTTGGTTGTTGTTGTTCCCAGAGGACCAGGGATTGATTCACACCCGTGATTCTGTGGGTCTCAAGAGTGGAACTCACTAGGGGTGCTCTAATAGAGTCACTTCACCCTTCCTCTGTAGGGAGATTCAGAGTATTTGTCAGTCAGTGTCCACAGGATTTGATTGTTATTATTTTTTTTTATCAAACTACTTTAAGAAGATACTAGAAGAAAAGTCAATGAACCATCACCAATTTAATAGATTATAGTTTTGGAGGGACATATTTACCTTGGGCAAAAGACTGCCATCTAAAATAAACTTTTATTGTTTTAGGGTTTTTTCCACATTATGTAGAACAAATACTTCTCTTTACTTTTTATGGTTTTCATTGAATTTTATTTTTTTATTTTTTTTTATTTTTTTATTTTTTTGCAGTTTTTGGCCAGGGCTGGGTTTGAACCCGCCACCTCTGGCATATGGGACTGGTGCCCTACTCCTTTGAGCCACAGACACCACCCTGAATTGAATTTTTCAAATAAAAATTAAAGTGATAAGCCAATAATGAAAAATTGAATGTAAGGGATTACTTATATTAGTTATTTCTTCATTAGTTAGTTCCTCATATAAATAAGATGATGTCTCTTGCTTTTTGTGTGCAAAATTTCTAGACTTTGAAAAAAGTTATAGAGAGGCTTGGGGTTCTTAATAAAGCTTATAAAAAATTAAAACTTTTAATATTGATTATTTCGGCACAATCTTTTTAAAAGTAATTTTCTTTTAAACAACATTAATTTACTGCAGGTATGGAGATTAATGAGCTCCTAGTGTTAAACTGGACCTCAGGTCAGGAATCATTAATGGAGAAAAAAGAATCTGTCTCTTCTCATAGAAGCACTCATACAGAACCATTACTTCTGTGTCACTTCTGCTCTTAACTTAGTTTTTGTTTTTGATCAAGTTAATTGTAGAACAGTCTCTAGAACATTTAAAAAGTCACAACAAAATTCTATTTTGTATTATAGTATTTTATATTTCAGATTCTACTCTACTGTTGATGTAGGAAAAACTACCCATGTTTCTTTCTTTTTATCAATAAAAGGAATAATGGCTCCCATATTAGAATTAGCCAGTATTAGCTCTGTTTGCACAGAAGAATACTTCATCCTTTTTACAGTGACTTATCTCCTAAATCATTTTCCCCTTTCATCTACAGGGTGAGTTGGCTGGAATGGTTTTCCAGTTTACCACATTAAAATCTTTTGGATCATCTGCTTCTCTAAGTGTTAATATTATTATTTATTGAATCCTTATAGGTTCACTTTAAGGTACCTTTTATGCTAATCATAAAAACATAATTAGTTCAAAGAAGAGAAGAGTTTCTATACCTTCTTAAGATGAGTAATTTCTGTCTCTGATAAATTTCTGTTCTTAAGTGATTTTTACTAGCTCCTTAATTTCTTCAAAACTTCAGGAGCAAAAAATGAATTTGGATCTTGAAATATATATTCAAGGCTTAAAATATATATTCACCAATTAACAAATGCTTTGTATACTTTTAAGTAGTTAAGCACAATTCTTTATCAGTTGTTGAAACCAGTGACTAGAAATTAGTGCATGGTGATCTATTCCTGTATGAAAAGCATTTCGGCTCTGAAATACTATATAATTAGCAACTATAGTCCATATCATACAATGCTTTTGAGTTTTGATGTTAATTTAAGGGTTTCTTTCATATATTAAAACATTTTTAATTTAAAAATTGGGCACTTAGCTAGGCATTGGCTCTACAAAAATCAATAAGATGTAATTCTTTTGAGGAATTTAGTCTAGCATGAATAAATTAGCAAATATAAAGTCTTTTCTATTGTAAGGATGCTTAAAGTGTAGCTTGGGAGAAGTAAGTATGAGAGAAGATGGTAGTAAAAGTGATAGTAAGAAACCTTTCCTTTGTTTTTTGTTTTTCAATTCTTCATTGAAGCCTGTTTAGACAAAAGTTCACATCAGTTATAAAGGGGAGAAAAAGTATTTCCCAGAACCCCACAAAAGAACTACCACAAAAATGGGAATAGAATTATGAATGAGAATAGTATAGTGAGAACCACTGTTTACCTCTGAGTGTCAGAACACACAGAATCCTTGTAGTAATGATGAATTGTAGAGCCTTCCTCAAATGGCACAACAGAAATTTGATCCATGAAGTCCAGATCATTGCCTTTAAGACCACCATATTAGGACGAACAGAACTATTGTCAGGACAACATAGATCTAGATTTGGCAAACAACTGCCTATGGACTAAATCTGGCCTGCCACCTATTTTATATATAAGGTTTTGTAGGAACACAACTACACTCATTTATGTATTTTCTATAGATGCTTTTTTGAAACAGTGATAGATTTGAATAGTTGTGGCAGAGACTTTGTGATCCACAAAGCCTAAAATATTTATTTATCCGGCCTTCTGTAGAAAACATTTGCTAACTGCTGATAGTTAGCAAGCCCTAAGTAGGAGAATATGGTGGAAACAGCATAGTGGCTTTAGTGAACCAACATTCTCAATTTTTGTTTGTCTCTTTGCCTTTGGTGCGCTTGGAGCCTGAGGAATAAGTTAAGGTGGGGACTTCCTCTGAAAATTCCTTTTCCCTTGATCTGGACTTGGGTAAATCCCTTGAAGGCTAGGCAGGAAGTTTTGTATTAGTTATCTCTTTCATATATCAACTGTCATAACAGAAAAGTGGAATTTGCTGGGGGCTGGGTATATAGAGACACAATCTATTTATTTACTCTATCTCCCATCACAAGCTCAAATCTTTCTACCCAAAGATGAATACAGAGAAGAAAATAGTTTTCATTGGGACTATGAAAAAATTCTAAAAGTTGAGAAAGACATTATCATAATACGGAGGATAAAATTTTTGGAGAAAACACTTGATATCTTCCAAATTGATTCAAATGGATATAAATAAGAGATTAAGAAGAAATTTTAACTTTTGTTTCAAGTGTCTCTTGTCTTGCAGGCATTATGCTAGCTACTTTATTTTCATTTATCTTTGAATCCTCATAATAACCATAAAAGTTAGAAGGAATTATCTTCCTTTTACATGGGGGGAAACTCATGTCCAAATAGGTTAATTTCTTAAGGGCTATCAAAGTTAGTAGATGAGATGATAGAGCCAGGAATTAAGCCACATTTTAAGCACTGTTTCTAATTAAGGTAAAATTTACTTAACATAAAGTTAGGTATTTTAAAGTGTATGATTCAGTGGTATTGAATACATTCATAATGTTGGACAACTGCTACCCTTTTCAAGTTCCAAAATGCTTCATCACCCCCAAAGAAAACCTGTACTTATTAAGTATTCACTCATTTTTTTTCTCCCCTTTTCTTTGGCAACCCTACTCTGGTTTTTATGTTTATAGATTTACTTAGTCTAGATATTTCATATAAATAGAATCATACAACATGTGACCTTCTGGTTTGGCTTTCTTCATTTAGCATAATGTTTTTGAGGTTCTTGTTGTGGTACTTCATTCCATTTTATGACTAAGTGATAATCTTTTTATTGTATGATATACCTCATTTTGTTTACTTGCTCATCAGTGGATGGACTTTTGAGTTGTTTCCACCTTTTGGCTGATGTAATTCTGCTATGAACATTCACATATAAGTGTTGAGTCTCTGTTTTCTAGTGGAAATTGCTAGGTTGTATGATAATTCTATGTTTAACTTTTTGAGGAATTGCTTAAGCTGGTATCCACAGTAGCTGCACCCTTTTACATTCCCACTAGCAATGTATGAGGTTTCCATTTATTTTACATCCTTACCAACACTTATTTCCTTTTTTTTTAATTGTAGCCATGCTAGTGGATATAGAATATTTCATTGTCAGTTTTGATTTGCCTTTCCCTAATTATTAATAATGTTGAGCATCTTTTCGTGTGCTTGTTGGCAATGTGTAAATCTTCTTTGGAGAAATATCTATTCAAGTCTATTGCCCATTTTTAAATTGGGTTGTTTGTCTTTATGGCTGAGTTGTAAGAGTTCTTCATGTAGCCTGAATATAAGTTTCTTATCAGACACATGGTTTGCAGGTATTTTCTCATTTTGTAGGTTGTCTTTTCACTTTCTTAGTATTGTCCTTTGATGCACAAAAGTTTTTTATTTTGATGATATCCAGTTTACTTTTTCCTTCATTCCTTATGTTTTTGAAACCATTGCCAAGTCCAAGCTCACCAAGATTTACACTTATGTTTTTTTCCTGACAGTATAGTAGTGTAGTTTTAAGTTTTATATTTATTAGGTCACTGATCCATTTTGAGTTAATGCTTACATAATTTTTGTGTATGGTATGAGATAGGGTTCCAGCTTCATTCTTTTGCATGCGGATATCCAGTTGTCCAGCCACCATTTGTTGATGGGGCCATTCTTTTCCTATTTACTAGTGTTGGCACCCTTGGTGAAAATTGGCCATAGGTGTGTAGGTTTTTTTTTTTTTTTTTTTTACAGACAGAGTCTTACTTTGTCACCCTCCGTAGAGTACCATGGCGTCACAGCTCACAGTAACCTCCAGCTCTTGGGCTTAGGCGATTCTCTTGCCTCAGCCTCCTGAGTAGCTGGAACTAAGGCGTCCGCCACAATACCCAGCTATTTTTTCGTTGCAGTTTGGCTGGGGTCGGGTTTGAACCCACCACCCTCGGTATATGGGGCTGGTGCCCTAATCACTGAGCCACAGGTGCCGCAGATATGTGGGTTTATTTATTTATTCCAATGGGTGATGTGAATGTCTTTTTGCCAGTACTTCACTGTTTTGATTACTGTAGATTTGTGGTAAGTTTCAAGATTGGGATGTGGCAGTCCTCTAAATATGTTCTTTTGCAATACTGTGTTGACTATTGAAAGGCCTTTGCAATTCAATATGAATTTAAGAATTGGTTTTTCCATTTCTGGGGTGGAAAAGCCATTGAAATTTGACAAGGATTGCATTGAATCTGAAACTGTAGATTGCTTTGGGTAGTATTGTCATCGTAACTATAAATTCTTCTGGTTACATTTATTGAAGTATTTTTTAACCTCTTTTAGCAATGTTTTTGTAGTTTTTGCCATAGTCATCTTTCACTTCTTTGGTTAAATTTATTCCTAGGAATTTTATTAATTTGGATGCTATTGTAAGTGAAGTTGATGTCTTATTTTCGTTTTTGGATTGTTTGTTGCTAGTATATAGAAATACTACTGATATTTTTATTATGCTAAAATACATGTAACAAAATTGCCATTTAAACTATTTCCAAGTGTACAATTCATTGGCATTGATTGCTTTTGCACTGTTGTGTAATCCTTACCACAGTTTCCAAAATTTATTACCCCAAATGAAACTATACCAATTAAGCAATAACTCTGTAATTCTTCCTACCAGAATTCTTTCTGTCTCTATGATTTTGCCTATTCTGGATATTTCAGAATATTATAACTAGAATAATAATATAATAACTAGAATATTATATATTTTTGTGTCTGGCTTCTTTCAGTTAGCATAATGTTTTTAAGGTTCATCCATGTTGTAGCATGTATGAGAATTTTATTCCTTTATATGGCTGAATATTCCATTGTATGTATACACCACATTTTGTTCCTTCATTTATTGGTGAACACTTGGGTTGTTTCCACCTTTGTCTATTGTGAATAATGCTGTTATCAATATTTACATACAAGTATCTGAGTTCTTGTTTTCAATTCTTCTGGTTATATACCTAGGAGGAGAGTTGCTCCATCAGATGATAATTATATGGTTAATATTTTGGAGCCTACTATTTTTTGTGTTTTGACCTTATATCCTGCAACTTTGCTGAATTTATTTATTAGCAATTCTAATAGGTTTTTTGTGCTTTTTAGCATTTTCTATACATACACTATCTGTGAATAGGAATAGTTTTCTTTATTCATTTCCAAGTTGAATACTCTTTCTTTCTTTCTTTCCTTTTTTTTTTTTTTTTTTTTTTTTGCCTAATTGCTATAGCTAGAACTTCTAATACAATATTGAATAGAAGTGGTGAAAGTGAGTGTCCTGGTCTTCTTCAGTTTATTACCATTCGGTATACTAGCCATAGGTTTTTTATAAATGCTCTTTACCAGATTGAGGAAATTGCTTAACTATTTCTAGTCCCCTCATCTGACATAGATGTGGTTTGTGGGGGAAGGTAGATGGGCAGTTTAAAATGCACGGCTTTCTCTTATCACAAAACAGCTGCCTCTCTCACCAAGCCTTTCCCTGGTTGTAAGTTTTTCAGTAGTTGCAGTGTTCTGGAAAAGATTTTGATACTTTTTGCCAGCTCATTAGTTGTTTCTGTGAAGGGATAAGAGTTCTAGATTTCCCTATTCTGCCATTTTTAGTGATAACACTCTCTAGATATGTGTTTTGCACATATTTTCTTCCAGTCTGTGGTGTGTCTTTTCATTCTTGTAATGCTGTATTTAGCAGAGCAGAAGTTTTTAATTTTAATGAAGTTTAACTTAACAATTTTTTCTTTCAGGGCGGTGCCTGTGGCTCAGTTGGTAGGGCGCCGGCCCCATATACCAAGGGTGGCGGGTTTGATCCCGGCCCCGGCCAAACTGCAACAAAAAATAGCCAGGCGTTGTGGCAGGCGCCTGTAGTCCCAGCTACTCGGGAGGCTCAGGCAAGAGAATCACCTAAGCCCAAGAGCTGGAGGTTGCTATGAGCTGTGATGCCATCATGGCACTCTACCAAGGGTGACAAAGTGAGACTCTGTCTCTAAAAAAAAAAATAATAATAATAATAATTTTTTTCTTTCATAAACAGTCCTTTTGGTGTTGTAGCTAAAAACTCATCACCAAATTCGAGGTTACCTAGATTTTCTAGGTTATCTTCTAGAAGTTTATAATTCACATTTTGCATTTAGGTTTATGATACATTTTGAGTTAATTTTTGTGCAAGTTATACAATCTGTCTAGATTCTTTCTTTCTGTGGACATTTAGCACCATTTGTTGAAAAGACTGCTTTCTTCACCGGATTGCCTCTGCTCCTTTGCCAAAGAGTTCTGTTCCATTGATGTGTGTATGTTTATTCTTCAGCGATATCATGCCATCTTGATTACTGTAGCTTTCTTAATTATTTATTAATTCTTAAAGTCAAGTAGTGTTAGTCCTCTCACTTTGTCTTTAATATTGGATTGGCTATTCTGAATCTTTTGCTTTTTAATGTAATCTTTAAAGTCATTTTGTCAGTATCCACAAAATAGCTTCTTGGGATTTTGATTGTCATTACACTGAATCTGTAAATCAAATTGAGAAGAATTGACATTTTACTAATACAGAATTTTCCAGTCTATGAACGCAGAATATCTCAATTTATTTAGACCTTTGATTTCTTTCAACAGCATTAGGTAGTTTTTTCCATACAGATCCTACAAATATTAGATTTATACCTGAGTACTATTTGGGGATAGTTAATGTAAATTGTATTGTGCTTTTAATTTCAAATTCCATTTCTTCATTGTTGGTATGTAGCAAAGTAATTGACTTTTGTAGGTTACTTTGGTGAGCAGTTTGCCTTTTAAAAAATATATTTATCTTGTTTTAGTATTAGAGTGATGCTGATTTCATAGAATGAGTTAGGAAGTATTCTCTCTGCGTCTGTCTTCTGAAAGAGATTGTAGAGAATTGATATGATTTCTTCCATATGTGTTTGGTAGAATTCACCGGTGAAACCATGTGAATATAGAGCTATCTTTTTTGGAAGGTTAGTAATTGTTCATCCACTTCCATAGATACATGCCGATTCAGATTATTTCTTGTCTAAATTTTGGTAGTTTGTATCTTTCAAGGAATTGGTTCATTTCATCTAACTCGTCAGATTTGTAGGTATAGATTTATCTGTAATGTTCCTTTATTTTCCCTTTATTGTGCACATGATTTGGTAGTGATAACTGTTCATATCTAATATTAATAATTGTGTTCTTTTTTCTTGGTTAACCTGTCTTATCAACTTTATTGATCTTTTCAGAAAAGCAGCTTTTGTTCTCGCTGTTGACTTTCTGTTTTCAATTCACTGATTTCTGCTGTAAAATTGTCCTTCTTTCTCTTGTTTCCTAAGGTGGAGCTTAGATTGTTGATTTTAGGTCTGTTTTCTAATGTATGCATACGATGCTATAAACTCTTCTATAAGCTCTGCTTTTACTTCACACAAATTTTGACTTGTATTTTGAAATTTCTCTTAAGACTCTTCCTTTGACTAGTGTGTTATTTAAGTTTGTTGTTTAATCTCTAAATGTTTTGGGATTTTTGTGCTATCTTTTTGTTATTGATTGCTAATTTAATTCCATTGTGGTGTGAGAGCATACTTAGTATGGTTTTTATTCTTTTAAGTTTAACATATGTTTTATGGCCCAGAGTGGTCTGTCTTAGTGATTGTTTCATGTGAGGCTGAAAAGAATGTGTATTCTGCTGTTGGGAATTATTACATAGATGTCGAGTAGCTGCAGTTGATTGATGGTGTTGTTCACTTCACTCATAACCATATTCATTTTTCTGCCTGTTGTATCTGTCAGTTACTGAAAGGGAGTATTGAAATCCTCACCTATAATACCAGATTTGTCTATTTCTCTTTGCAGTTATACCAGTGTTTTTCATCATGTATTTTAATGCTTTTTAGTTTGATCCATACATATTAAGGATCATTAGGTCTTCTTGAACAATTTATCATGTTGTACTGCCTTTCTTTTCTCCTGATGATTTATCTTATTCTGAAATTTGCTTTGTCTAAAATTAATATAGCCACTCCAGCTTCGTTTTGATTAGTGTTAATGTGATATATCCTTCTCCATTCCTTTACTTTTAACCTATCTGTGTCTTTACAGTTAAAGTGATTTTTAAAAAAATTTCCAGTAACTTTTTTTCTTTAAACCAGGCATGGTAACTCACGTCTGTAATCCCAGAACTTTGGAGACTGAGCTGGGAGGATCACTTTAGGCCAGGAGTTCAAGATCAGTCTGGGCACCAAAGCAAGACCCTATCTCTACAAAAAAATTTACAAGTTAGCTGGGCATGGTGCTCAGTAACTGTAGCCCTAGCTACTCAGTTTGCTGAGGGAGGAGGCTTGAGCCCAGGAGTTCGAGGCTGTAGTGAGCTATGACCATGCCACTGCAGTTTAGCCTGGGCAACAGAGTGAGGACCTGTCTCTTAAAAAAAAATTATTTTAAATCTACTTTGATGTTTATTAGGCCATTCACACTTAAAGTGATTATTACTGTAATTGTATTAATAGGAACCATGTTTGTAACTTTTTCTATTTGTTGTACTTAACTTGTTTTTAATATTCCCCTCTTTCTGCCTTCTCTGGTTTTAACTGACCATTTTATATGATCCATTTTCTCTTCTATTTTAGAGTGTCCATTATATTTATTGGAAAAATTTTTTTTAGCCTGGGCACTGTGGCTAAACCTGTAATCCTAGCTTTCTGGGAGGCCAAGGTGGGTGGGTTGCTTGAGCTCAGAGTTCCACACCAGCCAGAGCCAGAGCAAGACCCCTGTTTTTAAAAAAGTAGCTGGGCATTGTGGTGGGCACCTATAGTCCCAGCTACTCGGGAGGCTGAAGCAAGAGGATCACTTGAGCCAGAGTTTGAGGTTGCTATAAGCTATAACACCAAGGCATTCTACCAAGGGCAACAGAGGAGACTCTATCTCAAAAAAAAAAATAAATAAAAAAATAAAATAAAATAAAATAAAATAAATAAATAAATAAAATTTTTCACTTGTTGCTCTGGAGTTTGCAGTGTATGTGTACAATTTATCTAAATCCACTTTCAGATAATTCCATACTGCTTCATGGGTAATACAAGTACCTTTAACTAGAATTTTTCAATTCTCATCCCTTGTAACATTGCTATTATTTAATTAATCTGTATGCTATAATCAGTCAATAAATTGTTACAGCTATTACCTTTGTTGTCTGTTATCTAAGAATAGGATTTTATTTTAACTTCATTTGTTCCTTCTCTCTGATGTTCTTTATATAGACCCTAGTTTCTTACCTGTATCATTTCTCTTCTGTCTGAAGAATTCCTTTAAACGTTTTTAAAGGACAGATCTGCTAGTAATAGATTCGTTTAGTTTCTGTTTATCTGTGAAACTATCCTTCAATTTTGAAGAATAATTTCCTATTAACTTACTAGGTAGATTTTTTTTCCTTTCAGCGTTTTATAAATATTTCACTCCACCCTCTCGCTTACTTGGTTTCTGATAATAAGTAAGATGTAATTCTTATCCTTGTTCCCTGTAAGTAAGGTGGGGTTTTTCCCCCTCTGGTTTCTTCCCCAATTTTCTCTTTGTATTTGGTTTTCAGTAGTTTGAGTATGATATACTTAGGTTTAGACTTTTTGGTATTTATGCTGCTTGGTGTTCTCTGTGCTTCCTGGATGTGTAATTTGGTGTCATTAATTTTGAAAGGTTCTCTGCCATTCTTTCAAATATTTCTTCTCTTTTGTCTCATTTTTCTCTTTCTGGTATTCCAATTATACATAGGTTATACCTTTTGTAGATTTCCTGTATGTCTTAGATATTCTGTTCTGCTTTTTAAAATTGGTTTTTCTCTTTGCATTTTAGTTTGGGAAACTTTGTATTAACATATTTTTAAGTTCACTGATTTTTTTCCTTGGCTATTTCCAATCTACTCATGAGTCCAGTAAAGGCATTTTCATTTTTATTTTTATTATAGTTATTTTGATTTCCAGTATTTAAAAAAATTCTTCCATGGAGTTGTGCGTATGCTTACATTGCCTGTGTGTTCTTGCATGTTGTCTTCTTTTTCAATTAGAACACCTGACATTTGTCATGGTTATTTTAAATTCCCTATCTAATAATACCAAATCTGTGCTATATCTGAGTTTGATTCTGATGATTACTTTATTTTTTCAGTCTGCATTTTTTCTTGCCTTTTAGCATGTCTATAATTTTTTAAGAGCTGGATATAATGTAGTAGGTACTAGGAACTGACATAAATAGGCCTTTAGTATCAGGTTTTTCATCAATGTGGCTAGGAGCTAGACTATGTTTGTTGTAGGTATAGGTAGGTATCAGAGGCTTCGGTTTCCTCTCTTGCCTTTATTTTTCCTATCCTTTTCTTTGAGTTTCCCTGAGAACTTTTTAAAAAATAGTCTGTCTTATTGCTCTTTCTGATGTAATCCACTGTTACTGTATTGGAGCCCTGTTGACATGGTAGAAGGGTATGGGTCCTTCTGGGAAAGTGTTCTATAATCTCAACCTGTTGTCGGGCCTCAGTCCTTGGCTACAACCTTCAGTAGTATTCTTAGTGCCTACCCCCCTTCTCCCATTAGGTGAAACAGGAAGGTTAGTATGAGTATAGTTGGCTAATTTCCTTTCTCTCAGGACACATAAGGCTCTGGTAAATTTTCTCTTCGAGTGTTGGCCTTCATTAGGAAGAACGTTTTGGGCTTATTCCAAAACCACTACTTTTCTCTTGGGCACATTTCAAAATGGTGACTTTTTCTTTCTCCCTACCCAAAAGGAGATTTTTATTGTATTTTACCTCTGGGTGTATTTCAAGATGCTTACTTTTCTTCTCCTTTTACCCAAAAGGGGAAGAGATTTTCTTGGATATTCAAAGTCAAAACCTGGAGAAATTCCTGGAGGTAAAGCTACAAGAATATAGAGGGCATGCTAAGATTGAGTCCCTAGGAATTCTCATTCACAAGCCAGTCTCACTTAGCCTTTGTCAATTTATCATTTAAATTTTCTAATTAGTGTGTGACTACTGCTTTCTGTTCCAGGTAAGCTGGTCTTGGACATGATTCTCTGTATTTGCCTGATCAGGAGATCAATTTGCTCTGTAACCTCAATTCACTGATAAGTCTAAGAAAAGTTGCTGATTTTTAATTTGTTAGGGTTTTGTTGTTGTTGTTGTTGTTGTTGTAAGGACAGGAGTGACAGTATCCAAGCACTTTGTATGTTGGAGCTGAAACTAGAAGTCCTTTGTTTATATTTTAAAATTGGAAATGTCTAGTTTTAAATAATGTTCAGCAAGAGATTTTTTACTTTCTTATGAACCATTTGCTTAGCTGAGGTGAGTCATTCTCAGTTATTTTCATTCCTTTGAATTTCAGATCTCTGTATTTTCATATGCTTAGTAAGAACCTTTTCAGAACCAAATATTTGGAAAACTTAAGAACTTCATATAGTTTTTGCAAATTGCTGATAACTTTATCCTAAATTAACTAGAATTATTACACTTACTGATTTTCTTTTTTCCCCTACGGCATTGTTTTTTGTTTTATCAGATATCTTCTGTAAACCATGTTAAAGTATTTCTAAGGATTCTTATTATTTTGTCCCACTTATTTCTGAAGAAATAACTCAATTTTCTAAAGCACTTTGAAATCTCTAGAGACAGTATTGTTTGAATTTGAGCAACTAATGAGAATAAATCCAATATTCTTAATAATGCCAACAGTTTATTTTTATTCAACTTTGATGAATGTATTATAAACTATAGGTTATAGTCACTTAGCTTAGTAGGATTACTTTCAGAATCTGTGAGATAGAGGACAGTTTTGCTAAAATGTGTTACTTAAGCAACTAAGAACATACTTTGCATACTTTTTCCCCCCATTTTTTCGAGACTGAGTCTCACTTTGTTGCCCTGGGTAGAGTGCTATGGCATCATCTTAGCTCACAGCAACCTCAAATTCTTGGGCTCAAGTGATCCTCTTGCCTCTGCCTCCCGAGTAGCTGGGACTGCAGGCACCCGTAGTGATGCTCAACTAGTTTTTCTATTTTTAGTAGATAGCGTCTCGCCCTTGCTCAGGCTGGTCTTGAACTTTGTATACGTTAAAGATTTATAATTTGATCACTTGCTAAAAATGTGTATTTTTGGAGGCATTAGTTATTATTCTTGGATAACACTTATAACCAATCTCGGGTGACTGAGTAAGACATTGTAAATTTCATTAACCTTGCCTTTTTTTTTAGGATTTAAGTTTTATTTTTCTCCCTGAATTTACTTGAGAGGAACAGCCATTGAACCACGCAACAAATTGGCTGTATGATATTTAAGATTTGATTATTAGTTTCTAAACTCATATCATGTTTACCTTAAGAAATATTTTTCTCTTTTAGTTTTCCTGGTTGTTTAAAAGGAGTATCTCTCTTTGGAAAGTAAAGAATTTTTTTTTTTTTTTCTTTTTGGCTTGGCACCCGTAGCACAGTGGATATGGTGCCAGCCACATACACCAAGGGTGGCAGGTTTGAACCTGGTCTATGCCAGCTAAAACAACTGCAGCAAAAAAAATAGCTGGGCATTGTGGCGGGCTCCTGTAATCCCAGCTACTTGGGAGGCTGAGGCAAGAGAATCACTTAAGCCCAAGAATTTGAGGTTGCTGTGAGTTGTGACACCACATCACTCTACCCAGGGCGACATAGTGAGATTCTGTCTCAAAAAATTTATTTTTATTTATTTATTTTTTTTCTTTGAAGAGGGAGAATTAAAGTGTTAAAAAATATAAATAAAATAAATTTAATATAGCAAATAAAAATTCTTAAAAAATGATATGCTGTATTCAAAGAATTTGGTTGAAAGTAACTATTTTTTTGCTATGTAATAATTAACTGGTCCATTTTTTATGTAAGACCTTTTTGTCTAGCATGTTCTGAATAAGAGGCAGAAACCTTTCATTATGCTTTTGCTTAGAGACCTTTCTTCTTAAGGAATAAGGACTATCGGGAGGGAATGGATGAAGAGTAGCAGGTCTTCAGTAGCAGCACCATGCCTCACCTCTCCCCAACCCCCAGCAGATTAGTGAGTGCTATCTGTGTTCTCCTAAAAATGTTTTTTAAAAAATCTTTATGCATTATTACAATACGCTAGAAGAAACCCACAAGAGTGAACACAGTGCATCAGTAATTTAGTTTTAATACGAAAGCTTCCACATGCTAACGGTTCAACTGAAGATAGATCGTCTAGGTTGAATAAATAAATATTTAGATTGGGATCCCTATTGGTAAGGACCCAACTACCAATTCCCAGATAATGAGGGAACAACAATCTTGCCCCAGATTCACAGTAATTGGTGGGACCACACCTACGGTGCATCTTACAAAGGTACGTGTGAAAATTACTAAACGTAGAATATAAATGTCTTTACACAATAAGAAAATGCGAGGCGGCGCCTGTGGCTCAAAGGAGTAGGGCGCCGGCCCCATATACTGTAGATGGTGGGTTCAAACCCAGCCCTGGCCAAAAATTGCAAAGAAAAAAAATGCCAGGAAGGCTATGTTAACCAGTTTGATGAAAATATTTCAAATTGTATATAAAACCAATGTACAGTGACCATTATTGCATTAATATACAAAGCTATTATTTAATTAAAAAAAAAAAAAAAACCCTAAACAAGCAAAACTCTAGTTATCAGACATTAGCCATTATAGACCAGCAGCCGTCCTGTAGTGCCTGTGGTCAGGCTAGCACAAGCCTGATCTCGCAAGAGTCCTCAAACTACGGCCCGCAGGCCACACGAGGCAGTGTGATTGTATTTGTTCCCGTTTTGCTTTTTACTTCAAAATAAGATACGTATGTGCAGTATGCATAGGAATTTGTTAATAGTTTCTTTTTTAAACTATAGTCCAGCCTTCCACCGGTCTGAGGGACAGTGAACTGCCCCCCCCCCCCCGTTTAAAAAGTTTGAGGACCCCTGATACATACTTGAAGGCATTACTGTTCTGCTCAATTATTAAAGAGAAGGAACGTATAGCAGAAAGTGAACCTTTGCTCCAGTAGAGGTGGTACTACACAATCACAGTCATAAGACTTAGCAGATGCAGACATTAGACTACTTGAGTTCCTTTGGTGGGGGTGTCTCAGAAGGATAGAGAGGCAAGTATGTGTTGGTATTTAAAGTGGTTGATCAAGAGAACTTAAATTACAAATAAAAAATTGCAATAAGGAGTGAGCAGCGAGCTGGAGCACTGCCTGCCGTCTGTCGATGTCTCCCCTCAGTAAGCAGGAGCCCCGTGCAGTGCCGTCCGTCGACACCTCCCCTCTCTAAGCAGGAGCCCCACTCCCGTCCCACGCGCCACCCCACCCCACCCCACCCCACCCCACGCTGCCGCCTCCCCACACAGCTGCACGCTGCCCAAGCCCCGCCCTCGTCATACCGTGAGGACAGCGCATGCGCCAGCGTGTGAGGAGGGAAGGAGAGCGATCCAGAGAACGCCGCGCCGCGAGGAAGCAACTGGACCTTGCGAGCGCTCTCGTGAGTGGACTGAGGGGAAGCCGCCTGCCTACCCCCTTCGCCTTCTATTCTTTATTTCTCTCCGCTCCTCCCACCCGGACCGCTGAGCAGCAGCATGTCCGAGCCAAAGGCCAAAGTCGGTAAAATGGAGCTCTACTCCAACCCCGTCGCCGGGGCCCACGACATTTCAGAAAAAGTTCGGCAGGAAGTAATTGAACTTGCCGATGAAGTACAGAATGAAATAGACAAACTTAATGAAAAGGCTGCTAAGGAGATTTTGAAAATAGAGCAGAAATATAACAATCTCCGCCAGCCGTTTTTTGAGAAGCGGTCAGAATTGATGACCAAAATCCCACAGTTTTGGGTAACAACATTTGTCTGCCATCCGGAAGTGTCCCCACTGCTTGGGAAGGAGGATATAAAGGCACTGCATTATTTGACCAGAGTTGAAGTGATCGAATTTGAAGAGAATAAGTCAGCTTACAGAATAGACTTTTATTTCGATGAAAACCCTTACTTTGAAAATAAAGTTCTCTCTAAAGAATTTAATCTGGATGAGAATGGTGATGAAACTACCAAGTCCACTGAAATCAAATGGAAATTTGGAAGGGACTTGACTAAGCGTTCTACTCGAATGCAGAGTCGAGCCAGCAGAAAGAGGAAGCGTCAGGAAGCAGAGAGCTTCTTTACCTGGTTTACTGACCATCCTGATGCAGGTCCAGATGAATTAGGAGAGATCATCAAAGAAGATATTTGGCCAAATCCATTACTTTACTACTTGGTTCCTGAGCTGGAGGATGATGATGAAGGAGATGGTGATGATGAAGATAAGAATAAAGGTGTTGAAGGTGATAATAAAAAGGAAGAAGTAAAGGTAGTTGAAGGAGAAGATGACAAACAGAACCCTGATGGATTCTAACCTTTTAAAAAAAAATTTCTCCAGTTCCTGGGAGCAAGTTGCAGTAACTTTTTTCTTTGCTTAAACTCTTCTGCTAAGTCGCCCTGTTCTTGGAGTCTTTTTTTCTCTACGCCATGGTTCTGAACTTACTTTGGGAGGGGGATACCATGAGCAGAATACAATGGGAAAAGACTCTACCTGTTTCTGTTCCAAATTCATTTTTGTCCCTTCTGGTCTCAACAAAGACTGTATGGACTAAACACTATCGAACTCTGGGGGGAAAAACTTCAAAACCTGTTCTCTTCACTCTGCTGGAAGCTGGGGGGTGGGGGGTGGGGCGGGGTGTTAGCCTCCTGTGTAGTAGTGCATAGAATTCTAGCTTTTTTCCTCATTTCTCTGTACATTAGGCTCAGAATATACTGTGTCTCTATGTGAATCTAGACAGATAGCATTTTTTTTAAATTAAATCGTAGCTGCTGTACATTAATGCATTTATGGGGTACAATGTGTGTTGCATTTACCAGCATGTATCTGTCTGCTTTCTCTTGTTTAAAAAAAGGGAAAAAACTTTAAAAAATGAGGTATAGAAGGTCAGCAAGGGTGGGTTTGAGATGTTTGAGTGGCTTAAGTGGGCATTTTGACAATCTGGCTTCTCCTTTGGCATGTTTAATTGTGATGTTTAATGGATAGCCTTGCAGTTTAAGATGACACTTTTAAAATAAATTCTGTCCTAATGATGACTTGAGCCCTGCCACTCAAATGGGAGATTCAGCAGAACCTGTAGGATGTTTGGAATTCATATTCTCTATTATGATTTTGTCCCTGTTTAATTTTAAATTTTCTTTTTGTTTCACTGGAAAGATGATGCTCAGTTTTAAACGTTATAAGTGTACAAGTTGCTTTGTTATAATAAAACTTAAGTGTGTACGCAAAGGATTTGATGCTTTTCTCTCAGAATATACCGTATATACTCGAGTATAAGCCGAGTTTTTTCCGGCACAAAATTTGTGCCGAAAAACCCGAACTCGGCACAAATTTTGTGCCGGAAAAACTCGGTTTATACTCAAGTATATACGGTATGTACTTTCTGTGATCTTCCCAGTTCGACTTGTATAGCATCATCATCAAACTTTGTCACCCCAAATTTATTTTTTCTTTTGTATTTTTTCCCGCCCCCCCCCCCAAAAGTGTGTCACACACTGTGACCCCTTACCTCTTCTCTCCTCCCTTGTCTCTGCTCTCCCCTTCTCCCACCCCCTACTGTGTACCAGGTCATTAACTGTTCTCATATCAGAATTGAGTACATTGGATTCTTGTTTCTCCATTCTTGTGATGCTTTACTAAGAATAATGTGTTCCACTTCCATCCAGGTTAATACAAAAGATGTAAAGTCTCCATCTTTTTTAATGGCTTAATACTATTTCATGGTATACATATACCACAGCTTATTAATCCATTCCTAGGTTGGTGGGCATTTAGGCTGTTTCCACGTTTTGGTGATTATAAATTGAGCTGCATTAAACAGTCTAGTGCAGGTGTCCTTATGGTAAAAGGATTTTTTTTACCCTCTGGGTAGATGCCTAGTAGTGGGATTGCAGGATCAAATGGGAGATCTAGCTTGAGTTCTTTGAGGGTTCTGCATGCTTCCTTGTATTACTTTGCAGTCCCACCAGCAGTGTAAAAGTGTTCCCTTCTCTCCACATTCATGCCAGCATCTGCAGTTTTGAGATTTTGTGACGTGGGCCATTCTCACTTGGGTTAGATGATATCTCAGGGTGTTTTGTTTTTGTTTTGTTTTGAGACAGAGTCTCATCTTGTCGCCCTCAGTAGAGTGCTGTGGCGTCAGAGCTCACAGCAACCCCCAGCTCTTGGGCTTAGGCAAGTCTCTTGCCTCAGCCTCCCAAATAGCTGGGACTACAGGCGCCTGCCACAACGCCTATTTTTTTTTTGTTGCGATTTGCCAGGGGTGGTTTTGAACACACCACCCTCAGTATATGGGGCCGGTGCCCTACTCACTGAGCCACAGGAGCTCAGGGTGGTTTTGATTTGCATTTCTCTAATAATTAGGGATGATGAACATTTTTTCATATGCTTGTTAGCTATTCATTTGTCTTCACCCCTCCCCCCCACCCCCGGAGATAAGAGTCTCAAGCTGTCGCCCTGGGTAGAATGCCATAGTGTCACAGCTCACAGCAACCTCAACTCTTGGGCTTAAGCGATTCACTTGCCTAAGCCTCCCAAGTAGCTGGGACTACAGGTGCCCACCACAATGCCTGGCTATTTTTTATTGCATTTGTCATTATTTAGCTGGCCCAGACTGGTTTTGACCCCCCCAGCCTTGATGTATATGGCTGGCGCTGTAACCACTGTGCTACAGACGTCGACCCAACTTCATATTTTTTGATACGCACTTTGCAGGATGACCTCAGGGCTATGTGGATTGAGTAAAGGGATTTGAATCAATGTATTAAATATCTTTGTGGCTAGGAAACATGGCTACAATTTGCCATTGGTTTCTGAAAATGCATTATTTGGGATATCATATTGCTCAAAACTCAGTTGTGAACATATTGTGCCCTTGATTTTTATTTCCAATGGGCAGTTTTAAAATGGACCTTTTAGGGTCAGTGCCTGTGGCTCAGCTGGTAGGGTGCCTGCCCCATATACCAAGGGTGGAGTGTTCAAACCCAGCCCTGTCCAAACTGCAACAAAAAAATAGCTGGATGTTGTGGTAGGCGCCTGTAGTCCCAGCTACTTGGGAGGCTGAGGCAAAGGAATCGCCTAAGCCCAGGAGTTGGAGGTTGCTGTGAGCTGTGACATCATACTGAGGGCAATAAAGTGAGACTCTGTCTCTTAAAAATAAAACAAAAACAAACAAACAAACAAAAAAAACAACTAAAGCCTTTTAGCTGGATATAAAGTAATAGTGCCTGCCACTACCATCAAACAGACCTCGTGCTCTAATGTCAAGTTATGTATTGGGGCGGTTACTGGCATGTCTTTGTTGGTCCCGTAAAATGTGGTCAAGAAAGGCTGTCAGAGTAAAAAGGCCTTGGTGGTGGTTGGGAGTCACTTTAAGTCCCAGCTCTCTCTAGCAAAAGCTCTCATGACTGTTAATCTGGGGGGTATGATGGACTCTGTCTGCTCAATGCCTTGTGCAGAGAAGCTCCCTAAGCTCCCATAAGCTTTTTAACGCTGTAAAATAATAGTAGCTGAAATTAAATGCCACTTTTTCAGAGGTGAATTTTTTGTACCCAATGTGAGAGGCATTATAGAGAAAAGGCCAGCACACTGAGTTCAAATTAGGTTTGGGGTCCTTTATTGGCTAGCCAACCGAGAAGGATTTCACACCTCAAATTTTGTAGCACCCACATGACAAAAGAAGGGAGTTTTTATACCTTTCTTTCAGTTGGGGTGGGGGAGAAGAGCAAGGCTTTGCAAGGTTAGATTTACAGGGTTGGGGGTTGGGGGTTGGTTAGCTACTAGGGGAAGGAGGCTGGGAATGTAGTTTTACAAGGGTCTGCTACAACTCTGTGTTAATCCTCTGTTTTTGCAGGATATGATTGTTTTAACAACCCATTTCTGCAAGGCCTAAGTGCTGAAGGGGGTGCTGAAGGGGTGGAGGAAAGAGTGTAAATTGGGGTCCATTTGGCCTTTCAAATTAATGGACAGTCTGGTCAAATTCAAAGCCTTCTGATGTGTAAAACTTTATAAATGGAACTATTCCATCAGTGGGCAAAGCATAACAAAACCTGTCTAGATGTATAGTATGTAATTTCTGCGTGAGTCTGTTTAGTAAATACATCACTGTACCAATCAGGAGTCTTGTTCCAATAAAGGAACATAAAGATTAAAAAAAATGCATTAAGTGAAGGGCTTTTTATCTCCCATACTTCTCTACAATGATTCAATGTATATGAAAGAGTGATATTTGCTTTGCATTGATGTAAGCAGATAAAACATGAACTCATGAACATAGATTTTAAAGTAGTGCACACACAGTGCCCAAATTGAGCCTTTTTCATGGATTTTGTGGTGTGAGCTGATGTGTTTCTATTACAGGATTCCTGTTGAAAAAGTAAAGTACCTTTCTTTCTCCTTCAAATCCCCCCTCCATATGTATCCTATTATAAATACTGGTTCGAGTAATTGTGACTTTTTTTTTTTTTGAGACAGAGCCTCAAGCTATCACCCTGGGTAGAGTGCTATGGCATCACAGCTCACAGCAACCTTCAACTTCTGGGCTTAAGCCATTCTCTTGCCTCAGCCTCCTGAGTAGCTGGGACTACAGGCACCTGCCACAATACCTGACCATTTTTTGGTTGTAGTTGTCATTGTTTGGCAGGCCCAGGCTGGATTCGAATCCGCCAGCTCTGGTGTATGTGGCTGGCGCCTTAGCCACTTGAGCTACAAGCGCCTAGCTGATTATGACTTTTTTTTATAGGTTATGGCAGTAATACTATTGCTGATGTAAAGTTTTTTTCTACAGTGTAATCATTTATGCTTGACTGATAGAATTTCAGAGTACCGTAAACAGTCTTCATTAATGTGAGAAACTTAAACGCTAAGAGCTGGATTATTAAATGTGCTCACATGAATTTATCAGTAACTGATATTTCTTTTTTCCTTTTTTTGGCAACAGAGTGGTAGTTTATTAGAGGACAGAAAAGCTGCCAATACAATGGAAGAGGTCCTGAATGGGTTGCCCAGTAAATTGATATTTCTTGGCATAGCACTACTTAATAGACATTAATGCAGACTGTATTCTGTTAAGTGTCTGGCAGCCTACCTTTTGAGATGACCAGCATTTTTAATGTTTGTACTGATTTTATTTGGAAAGCGATAGAGGTTGAAAGAGGTTTGAGTAGTTCTCTGTAACTAATTTGTTTGAAGTGTATTTTAAAGAAATCTAACATTTTCTTCAAACGCCTATATTAAAGTTCATCACAGATGATTGGTGAAAATGCTAAGCTTTATACTTTTGTTTTTAAACAGCTACATAAACAGTTTTGTGCGGTAAGAAATACTGATTTTCTTAACATTTGATGTTAAACTACTGTCATGTTCAGCTTTATTGCATGCACTTTAGACCTAGGCCATCATACCGTATGTTCTAGAGAGTGTTCTTGATTCAGTGAAGTTTTAAGAGAGCAACCTGCCCGTCTACCTCATCTGAGAGTTTTTGGTTGCACTGATTTTTCCTAGCCTTTTGAACTCTTCATAGGTACATCTTAATTTAAGGAAAACAGGCTAGAATCAGAATTTAGGAATGGAATTGCAGTGACTATATTATAGGTTTTACATTACAAACCTCTTTTAACCTCTATTTCAGCCTTTTCGGATGTACAAAAAAAATGTAGCTCTTCTCTCTGTTTTTTTTTTTTTCCCCCTTCAGAAATGTCTTCCCCCTTAGAGCACTGGGGAAAGACAAGATAGGGGCAACATCAACATTAAACCTGTCAATCCACAGCATCTTGTAGTGAAAGTTTAGCTTCATTTGGAAAACCCGGTCTCTTAGTTAAATGAGTCTTTCAGATTTCCTTCTTATAAACTCTTGTGAGGGTGAGGAATAATCTTAATTATTTAGCCATGAGATGTGTGTGCCTGCTTGGTACCATAAAACTTCTGAAACCTTATAATCAGATGGACACTGCCACCCTCACTTCCCTGTTTCACACTCATTTTCACATATAACTTGCTTTTTTCTTTAAAGTTTTTATCTTGAGATATAGATTCATATGCAGTTTTAAGAAATAATAAATTCTTTTTTTTTTTATTATAGATAAAAATATGCACCATAGATGTGGCCCAACCCATCACCCTCCCTCCACCCAAACCTCCCCCCTCCCTTCCCCTTCCTTGGTCCTTTCCTCATAGTCTTGAGGTATAGTTGGGTTATAGCC